>CAUYQG010160418.1:0-13884 GCA_963574415.1 Tarsius wallacei | reverse complement strand
TGGGTGACAGTGAGACCCTCTCTAGAAAAAGAATCTTCTTCTGATGAGGGGATGCTTTTATATCTGTACATGCTTTGGTCTTTGTGGTTCTCAGTCTCATCATTGCTATCTTCCTGGCTTGCCCTCACAGTATCCTGAACACCACATTACACTTTATAATCCAACTTAAAAGTTAAAGGAGTCTGCCTATTTACAGGGAGGGCTGAAGTTCTCACCAGTGCAGACCTGGCTTGATCCTGACCTGGAGTAACTGTGCTGGCCTTTCTCTCAAGGAAGGGAGAGAGAACGGCACTTTACAGCTGGTGCCAGGGCCCCTTGGGCCAAGCCCTGCCCATCCCTCCTCCTCTTGGAGCCTGGGGAGGTCTGCTGTGGCTAGCCCCTCCTGAGCACGGTCTATGTTCTCATGCCCTTTGTGGATGAAGCATCATCAGTTAAGTCATCCAAATTCTGGGAGTCTTCAGCTTTCCAGACGGGTCCAAGGCTGACATTGGACACTGAACGTGACCCGAGTTTCATCCTTCAGACAAGAGAAAGGAGGGACCTGAGAGCTGCAGAACTGTTGGGATGAGGGCAGTGTTGGTGCAGCAGTGGAGAGAGAGAAAAGGACACGGACGGAGGGCTGTTATAGGCAAGAAGACCTGAGGGCGGCTCTCGACTGAGTCATGTCTGACTCTGGTTCAGCACAGAAGAGTAGAGACTCAGTTTAGAAGCCTGCCCTTTGAGTCACTACTGATGGACATGAGGTTTCTCTGGGGTGATAAGAAGATCGAAAATAGATTGTGGTGATGGTTGTACAACTCTGAATACACTAAAAGTCACTGCATTGACATTTTAAATGGTGACTCATGACATATGAATTATACCTAAATAAAACATATATATAACACATACACACATTTATACATTCATAACTTGCTCCTCAGCTCAGCACTTGGATTCTGACAGGAGACTAAGTCTCAGTACAGTCCATATATCGGGCCTCTTAGAATCATAGACTAATTTGTTGTAGTGACTGTGAGACAGTGGAAACAATGGGAACATGTAAAAAACATTGCTTAAAAAAATTGAGCAAGGCCGGGCGCAGTGGCTCACACCTGTAACCTCAGCGCTTTGGGAGGCAGAGGCGAGAGGGTTGCCTGACCAGCCTGGGCAACTTGGCAAGACCTCATCTCTACGGTAAATAAATAATTAGCTGCGTGTGGTGGTGCTTGCCTGTGGTTCCAGCTACTTGGAAGGCTGAGGTGGAAGGATCACCTGAGCCCAGCAGGTCGAGGCTGCAGTGGCCGTGAGTTTGCTATTGCACTCCAGTCTGGGTGACAGAATGAGACTCTGACTCAAAAAAAACAACAACAAAAAACTGAGCAAAAAAAGCAAGTTGCATAAATGATGTCTATAGTCTGACATTTACGTAAATTTAAAAAAATTTAAAAATCCTGCCAGGCCTGAGGCTCATGCCTGTTATCCCAGCACTTTGGGAGGCCCAGACAGGAGGATCGCTTGAGGCCAAGAGTTTGAGACCAGCCTGGGCAACAAGAAGAGACCTCTTCTTTACAATGAAATTTTAAAAATAACCAGGTGTAGTGGTGCATACCTGTAGTCCCAGGTACTTGCAAGGCTGAGGTGGCAGGATCGCCTGAGCCCAGCAGGTCAAGGCTGCAGTAGCTGTAGTGTGTCACTGCACTCCAGCTTGGGCGACAGAGTGAGTCTCTGACTCAAAAAGGTAAACCCTGGTGGTGGGAAGCAGGTCTAGATTTCGGTGTGTGACCAGGGGATTTTAACATCTGTACTGTTTTGATTCTGCTTTATGGAAGAAGAAGTCACGTATTATGTTATTTTCAAAACTTTTGCTAATACATAAGAAGACAACAGGAAACGCATATGCCAGATGTGGGTGGTGATTTCTGAGTGGTGGGATAATAGGCAGTCACTTTTTCTTGACCCTTCCTGTCTGTTGGAGGGACACAAGGAGTGTAAGGAGAGTGGTGAGAAACTGCGTTTGAAAAACAGACAAGCGCCAGGTCTCCTGGGTCCTGTTGGAAGTGTATTCCCTCTTCTCCATCCCAGACATTTTCTTGAGCCCCTAAGGGAGGCCTAGATCTGTGTCTGGTTGTGGGGAATACTGGGTTACATAACACCCCAACCCTGCTATTGAGGAGCCATTCATTAGGGCCGAGCCCCCATGACCTAATCACTTCTTAAAGGTCCCACTTTGTAATGATGTCACTTTTCACTGAAATTTCCACGAGTTTTGGAGGGAGCACTCACACCACAGCAAGAGCCTACAGAGTGCTGAGGAAGGTGCCCTGCTATCTGAGCCAAGAAGATCCACTGGGGACTCACTGAGAGTGTGGCTGCATATGCGCTGATACCAGAATGATGTGAGGCAGCCATGTTCGTGTGGAAATTCAGGGAAAGAACATTCCAGGCGGACAAAACAGCCCAAACAAAGACTCAAGACAGAACCAAGCTTGGCACATGCTAGGGATAGGTAGAAATCTTGAGAATAAAAGGGAGAAGTAGGAGATGCAGTTGGAGGGAAGCCAGGGGGGTGTTAGCAATGAAGGCGCCCCTTCCCCAGCAGTGGGAGTGTGGGTGAGTGGGTAGATCTGCCCACACGCTGGTCCGTGAGTCCTGGTTCACTAGGGAAGAAGAGGCTCCGATGACAGTCTCTTTGCTTCTTGGTCTCCTGTAGCACACCGAGGTCGAGGCTGAGACAAGGGCAAAAGTCTTCTCTGACTGCAGCGTGCGTGTGCTGAGGGGATCCTGCAGGCCCCTGGAGCCCAGGGAGCCCTATGTGGCCTGGGCAGGTCCATGAGCAGCGTGGTGGGCTGTATATGAACAGTGCCTGGCACACAGTAAGCACTTGTCACACATCAGCCACTGTTGTCCAGGGAACAAGAAAGTGGGTAAGAGGAGTCTGGGTGTTGCCAGCTGGCCCATGGGGAACTGCTGGGTCCCGTGTCTCTTGTCACTCTGGCCCTCTCTCCCCAGGGCCACTTCCCTCCAAAGGCCATTCAGATCACACGAAAGAAGCCTTCCTGGAGGACAGAGCAGGAGATCCACTCCCTCTGCAACATCATGCAGGTTATGGATAGCTACCGGAACTATGAGGAGCCCCTGCAGCTGCTTCTAGCCAAGATCATGCGCTTTGAAAGGTCAGTGAGGGTCACAGCCCTTGACTCCCGGGCTGGGGCTAGGCTGGGCAGGGGGTTAGGGTGTGAAGTCTTCTGTCAGCTCATCTCAGTGCCCGCTGCTTGGGCCACAGCACTGTTTGTCTTACCACTTTTGAGAGACTCCATAGAATTAAAGAGCCGTTAAGTCAGAGAGGATCTGGTAGGAACCAGGAAAGGATCTGGTCTGAATCCCTCATTTTTCAGAAGAGAAAACTGAGGTTCAGAGGGAAAACTGGCTCCTCCTAGGTCACTGAGACAATAAGTTGCAGAGCTGAGACTCAAATCCAGGCCCTGAAAGCCAGAATGGATCCCAGAAGACTGTATTGTATGTAGGAAGGTGCTTGCACAGGGTCTGTGAACTTGAGTAAGAATTATCTCTAGTCTACATTTGTATACCTAATCCTGAATTGTACCCCACATCTTTAAAAGAAAAAAATAAGAATTATCTCTATTCTCATTAACTTCTATCTGAAATTGATCATTCCGTTACATCATGAATATAGGCAGCAGACCACTGTGATATTAGCCATCCCTGTGGCTTTTTCGCTGAAGGAAATCACAGATATTTTCTTTCTTTTTTTTTTTCAGTCAGAGTCTCACTCTGTCACCCAGGCAGGAGTACAGTGGCATGCTCACACCACCCCAGCCTCCACCATTTGAGCTCAGGTGATCCTTCTACCTCAGCCTTCTGAGTAGCTGCAACTACAGGCGCACGCCACCATGCCCAGCTAATTTTTTGATTTATTGTAGAGATGAGGTCTTGCCAAGTTGCTGGGCTGGTCTCGAACCTGGGCTCAGGTAATCCACTCA
The DNA here is from genome assembly GCA_963574415.1 of Tarsius wallacei. Lineage (NCBI taxonomy): Eukaryota > Metazoa > Chordata > Mammalia > Primates > Tarsiidae > Tarsius > Tarsius wallacei. Next base: position 9,901 of record CAUYQG010160418.1, on the reverse strand, counting down.
CCAAATGTAATTCTTAAGACCTTATTTTATACATTTAAAACATTATTCCGGCTGGGCTCGGTGGCTCAGCCTGTAATCTCAGCACTTTGGGAGGCCGAGGTGAGTGGATTGCCTGAGCCCACGGGTTCGAGACCCGCCTGGGCAACTTGGCGAGACCTCATCTCTACAGTAAAAAAAAAATTTAAAAAATTAGCCGGGCATGGTAGCGCGCGCCTGTAGTTCCAGCTACTTGGAAGGCTGAGGTGGAAGGATCGCTGGAGCCCAGCAGGTCAAGGCTGCGGTGGCCGGGAGCAGCCATAGCACTCCAGTCCAGGCGATGGAGTGAGACTCCAACTCAAAAAAAAAAAAAAATTAAAAATTAAAAGAAAACATTATTCCATGAAGCCTTTGCCGGAGGGTCCATTGTATAAGAAGTGCCATGCAAATACCTTGTACTAGAAAAGTCTAAGAGGTGCACGTGGAGATGTTGCCATTTCTGCCCACCTCAATGGCTTCAGAGAGTCAGGCTTATCTTGAAAACTCAGGATGTAAGGTGTGTACCCTAGTTTCTTTGTGAGGTCATGGCCTAAGACATGCACAACCAACTGTAGGCAAAGGCCCTTTACGACCAGTGCAGGATGCTCCCAAGTCGGGGATTGTCCTCCAGCTGGCTTGGTCAAGAGTTTCACAGAAAAGATTGTGTAGACAGGGCATCCCAGGCAGAGGGAACCATGTGCTTTTTTCTGGCCCAGTGAAGAAAGCGAGTCACCGCTATCTGCAAAGTGAGATTCCATGCCAGGCAGAGTGGCGTCACGGAAAGACAGAGTCATGGAGGGAGAAGCTCTGGAGTTCGATGCCACGTCTGCCCGATGTGACCTCAGGCAAGCCACTCGACCTTTCTGAGCCTCTGTGTCCTCATCAGTGAAATAAAGATGACAATGAGGATCTTATTAAGGAGAGTAATGAGATTTGGGGGGGGGGGTACGTGAGGAACTGAATCCTGAAGCCCTTTGCTCATTGTCAGTTATTTCTGGGACTGGGAATGAACAGCTTAGACAGGATTCTCCCAGTTGCCATATCAGAGAGTCCGGCCCAGGAATGCAGGTGGCTCCTGTATCTGAAAGTCCTGCGATAGTTCTCTACATTGAGGCTGGGTGGAATTCAGGGAGCAGTGTCCCCAGACCCAGTGTCAGTCTGTTTCTGTCTCTTGGCACCTTATTCACGTAAGCCTCCAGCTTGGCCAGATTCCCTCCTCACAGCGGCCAGATAGTACTGCAGTCACAGCTCCGGACGACCATCTTTCCAGCTTGAGTCCTATGGAAAAGAGGAAAAATTCTTTCCAATCCCCAAGTCAGAGCTTCTGGGTTAATTCTTTCCAAACCATATTGGCTCTGCTTGAATCATCACTGGAGTCAAGATTGTTTGAGAGTTGAGAAAGGGTAGGTCTCCTGGAGCAAAATCAGGGAGCAGTTGGTGGCAACTGTGATCAGATGCTTGACAGCAAAAGCAACAGATACCTGCTACAGAAGATTCAGTTTCTAGCTCTGGTTTGATTGTGGCTCACTGTGACCTCCAGCACATCACGGGCTCCCTGGGCCCCCTTTCCTCTTCCCAAAAATGTCGGCTGAGCTTGATAATCTCTGAAGGTCCTTCTGGCTCTAGTCGAAGAGTTTACTCTTGAATGAACACTGGCCTGTGCTCCCTTATCTTCAAAATCTCATTCCCCAGCCAAATATTTCCACCTTCTTCCAACTAGTTGCTGTCATTCAGGGCATGTACTCTTTCCTACACTGATACAGATTCCAAGCTGATACCATCCTCCGATTTGTACCTGATCAAGCCCACAGCCAGAAAGGAGTCTGAGGCTACTGACTTCAGCCTGATGTGGCCCTTTGGTCCCTTCCCTCAGGAGTTTGCCACAGGATCATGAGGCCAGTGGGTGCTGTAGGAGCTCAGAAGAGGAGACAGTGTTGTGGTCAAGGAAGGCTTCCTGGAGGAAGTGGGATCCAAGTTCCTGAAATAATCTGAATTAGTGGAGAGGAGAGGAAGGCCCTTCTAGGCAGGGGGGGCAACATGGACAAATTGAAGGAACAAAGGGAGTATCATCTTCCCTGAGCAGTGTTGGGTCTGCCAGTGAGTCAAGAAGGAATGGGAGGTGGCTGTAGAGGGGGGAGCACTTGCTGAGGACAGTGTTGTGAGCTCAGAGTTTGGGAGAATGGTAGCATCTTGGAAAACATAAGCCTAACATTGGGACACTTCTGCAGTGGCCACTCATCAGACCTGGCAGAGACTAAAGGGCCGTCTTAGGGGTTTCCCACATCTCCTGGGTAAGATCTAAACTTAAGGCAGGGTGCAGTGGCTCATGCACTTTGGGAGACCGAGGTGAGAGGATTGCCTGAGCCCAGGGGTTTAAGACCAGCCCAGGCAACTTGGTGAGACCTCGTCTCTACAATAAATCAAAAAAATTAACTGGGCGTGGTGGCACATGCCTATGGTTGCAGCTATTTGGAAGGCTGTGGCAGAAGGATCATCTGAGCCTAGCAGGTCGAGGCCGTGAGTGTGCCACTGTGCTCCAGCCTGGGTGACAGAGTGAAACTCCAACTCAAAAAGCCCCTTGATGAATGGGCTGGAGAAACTTCTCTCCACCCACTCCTCTGACCTCTCCCTGACTCTGCCCACTCCCCTGACTTCCCTGCTCCCATTTCCCTCTCCCATGAAGCATACTGTTGCTTCCTTAAATCTGCCACATTGCAGGCTTCCTCTGAGTCTTTGGTCATGGTGGTCCCTCTGCCTGGGATATTCTTCCATCTCCTTGTCCACTGGGATTACTCTTTTCAGACATAGTGCTACAGCCTTCTCTGACCTTGCTGACCTGGCCTAAGTCCCCCTTCTCTGTGCTGTTGAATGAGCCTGTGCCTGACTCTCGTCAAGCATTTTTCAACCCAGTTTACTTCCTGTATGGGACCGTCATTTTGAAAGCGAAATCTGTGTTGTTCACTATACCTAACAGACACAGATGGTGTTTGTTTACCTGACTGAATGAACGAAGGAAATGAATGAATACGGAAAGAAGTGAGATCTGGACTAACATATGGAGTACAGAAACTTCCCTGTGAGTTTCGGAACTAAATCCTAGTTCACTCTAGCCTAGGCATCTCTAACCCAAGGTTGTCCAGCTGCGTGGTGAGCGACTAGGGGTTGTCTCTTTCTAGGCATGCTCATCTGCCTTTTTTTTTTTTTTGAGTTGGAGTCTCCCTCAGTTGCCCAGGCTGGAGGGCAGTGGCATGCTCATGGCCACCGCAGCCTTGACCTGCTGGGCACAGGCAATCCTTCCACCTCAGCTTTCCAAGTAGCTGGAAATACAGACACACACCACCATGCCCGACTAATTTTTTGATTCATTGTAGAGACAAGGTCTCACTAAGTTGCCTAGGCTGGTCTCAAACCCATGGGCTCAGGCAATCCTCTCGCCTCGGCCTCCCAAAGTGCTGGGATTACAGACGTGAGCCAACGCACCTGGCCTCATCTGCCTTTTAAGACAAGAGACACTGAGGCTTAGAAAGGGGAAATGAGTTGCCCAGTGTCAATAGCTAAGGGCAGAAGCAGAATCTGTAGACAGGTCTGGTGTTCCCGCCAACATTTCCGCCATGCCCCCAAGCCTTTGGCTATTCTACTGACCTGACCGTTACTCTCAGCATGTGTTCCCTCAGTTATTCCACTGCTATTCATTGAGTTTTACTATGTGCCTAAAGCAAAAGTGAGCCAGCCTGGCAAAGGCTGTGCCCCAGGAAGCTGTGGTCTAACTGAGGCAGCAACTGGACTGGTGTTGGTGATGGGCCCCAGCTTGGCAGGCAAGGCGGGGCTGCTCTGGAGGCCCTCTAGTCCAAGTCTGTGCTTTCCCAGCCCAGAACCCAGAGCACACCTGTCCAGAGCTCCTCCCAGCATGGTTCACCTCTGTATTCCTACCAGACCACCTGGCCATGGTCTTCTCCCAGGTTTGGTCGCAGGCGTGTGATCATCAAGAAGGGACAGAGGGGCAACAGCTTTTACTTCATCTACAAGGGCACAGTTGCAGTGACCGAGGACGAAGACGGCAGCAGTGCCTTCCTGGACCCCCACCCGACATTGCTGCAAAAGGGTGGCTGTTTTGGGGTAAGCCCAGGGGAGGGACCTGGCTTCCTGCGGTGGGGCGGAGGGATGACAGGACTCCTGAACAACCTCTTGGCCAGGCCCATGCTGCCTCATGTTCTGTGCAAGTCACTGCCCTGCTTGGGCCCCAGCACCCTTGCCCGTCCAGTGCTGGCTGAGTTGGACCGACGGTGACAAGACCAGCCTCCTCGTCTGTGATGTTGAAGATGTATGTTCCTTGCTTAGCCCCTTAGAGATGTGGTGACTCCACAGCAAGGCCTCTCCAGCGTCTTCCCCTCTGGTCTGTTCAGCCTGTTTGTTGCCTTTTTTTTCAACAAGCAGTAGATGAAAAGTGAGGGGGAGTGGGCCCCTGTGGAGAATGCACAAGGGTGTGGAGGGGTCCGGGGACCCCACAGTCTGGGGAAGAGACTGAAGCAGGGGAGATGTGTGTAACCTGAGAGCAGGAAGCTGGGGGTGGCCTCACACTCACCTTTGCCCCCTCCACCCAACAGGAAATGGGCCTTCTGAATGCTTCAGCAAGGAGGGCCACTGTAGTCTGTATGGAAGAAACGGAGTTCTTAGTTGTCGACCAGGAGGACTTCTTTGCTAATAAGCTGGACCAGGAAGTTCAGAAGGATGCTCAGTACCGGTTTGGATTTTTTAGGTAATTCCACCTTCGTTCAACATCGTTCTTCCCCTTGTGTGTTAGGTGCTTGGATTTGTCCTAGGCCTGGTGAGAAACATACTGGATACTGTTCTGTCTGCATAGACTGCTCTAGAATACCCACCTCCCACCCCACTTCTCCGGCTAGTGAATTCCTATGATACGCTCAGGTCTCAGCTCCAGTCCCCTTCCTTGTGGGATAGTAATAGTGAGAAGAACTGACACACATGGAGCTCTGCGGGTCAGCCAGGGTGCTAAGCACTTTGTAGTCATGTCTAATCTCACATTCAATCCCATGGGGTTGTTTGTCTTGTTCTCACCTTCTGGATGAGAGGACCAGGGCTCAGCAGGATGACGTGCATGCATGTCTGGTATAGAAGTGCCAGGCTTCTCCACTCAACCTTGTTGACCAACCCGCTTACCTCACCCCGAAATAGAAAGGGGGCCCCATCTATATTTCTGTGGCATCCTGTGCTTCTTTAAAGCTCCCATCCTCACAGTATAATTCTTTTTTTTTTGAGTTGGAGTCTCACTCTGTCTCCCAGGCTGGAGGGCAGTGGCACACTCACGGCCACCCCAGCGTCGACCTGCAGGGCTCCAGCGATCCTTCCGCCTCAGCCTTCTAAGTAGCTGGAACTACAGGCATGTGCCACTATGCCTGGCTAATTTTTGATTGATTGTAGAGACGAGGTCTCACCAAGTTGCCCGGGCTGGTCTTGAACCCACAGGCTCAGGCAATCCACTCACCTCGGCCTCCCAAAGTGCTGGGATTACAGGCTGAGCCACCGAGCCTGGCCCACACTATAATTCTTGACTGCATAATCATGACTTTAGAGTTTCTATGCCCTGTCAGACAGGAAGGAATATGGTGGCAGGAACCAGGTCTGTCTCTCTCACTGTTGCCTCATGTTGTCACTGTGCAGACACATGCAGGTGCTCAGCAAATACATGTTGGATAAAATAAATAACAGGATATAAATAATTGCAGCCATGTGTGGGTCAGAAAGTAAGTTCCTTAACTGTGGGACAATATTTATTTAACAAAAAAGCAGACCACATACAGGGCAAGATATTTTTGTTTGTTTTGAGTACTTACATGAAAGACCACATAAGGATCTCTAAACTCAGTCTCATTTAATTATTCTTTAGTTGTTTGCCTTTATGCAAAAGAGCGGAAATTTCATGCAGTATCTGTACTGGCTCTGAAAATCCCAGTTGTAGGGTTGCACAGCCATGGAGAGGTATCATGGCAGAGGGGTCTGCCCTCTGTGGCTAAAGCTGGGGGGGGCGGCTAGTGAGGGGGACAGGCCTGGAAAAGGAGGGATTTAGTCCTGAAGGGGGGGAGTGGCTCATTTTTTTATACTGTGGAAAAATAGGTCTCATTCCAACCTTGGCTTTTGGGTGTCTCAGCGGTGTGGCCCTAGATAGGTCATATCATTTCTCTGAGCTGTGGCCTCCTGCTCTGTCAAGTGGGGATACTGATACCTCTCCCCCAAGGTGTCGTAGGAAAGAACGAGATGAAAACGGGACATGTGTGGCCCAGTGCTTGGCACGTAGTAGTTCTCCTTCCATGGTAGCCCTGCTTTTCTTCTGGTGCCCCTAGACTGTTGTCCCTGACCTACCCTGTTCCCCTTTGGCATCCTGGGTCCAACTCAGCACTCCCGCTGAGGTCTGGGTCACCTTGAGTTTCCCTGAGGTAGCCCTGAGTCAGCCCACCAGTCAGGTGAGTTCTGCGCCCGTAACTGCTGGAGCTGAGAAATAAGATGATTGTCGGCAGCACCATGGAGCTGCCTGTGAGGGAAGGCCAGCCGGGATTTGTGCGGTGGAAGTCAGGGGAAGGGGCAGTCGCCGTGGGCTGGGCCTTTAACCACAAGGAGCAACCAGCACAGCATGGAGAGGAGCGTCCAGACTTGTCCCACTCCCAGGCCCGGAGCTGAGCAGTTGAAGCCAGTAGGCCAGAGGGAGGCAGCGGTGGGCGTGAGCTGGCCAGAGCAAAGGTGGGGTCAGAACGGCCAGGTTGGCGGACAGGACAAGTGGGGAGGGCGGCAGGGATGGAGCAAGGGGAAGGTTCCCAAAGGCGAAGCCAAGTGAGAAAAGCCCAGGGCTGGATCACCCCAGGGGCCTTTGTGCAGCAGCCCAGGGGGAGCTTGGCTGGCGGGGAGGGCCTTGAGAAGGCCGGGGAGCAGGTGACAGCGGGCAGGGGAGGGGCTGCAGGCTCAGTGGGGGCCTGGGACGGGGGGCAGATCCTCCACCTGGGACTTCCACAGCAGTGTGTGTCCTTTCTGCACATTGCTGAGGTCTGGGCACCTTGTGATGGAAGGCGGTGACTTCTAACAGGAAGATGGCTCTGTTTGGATTGTGGTCTGATGAGAAGCTCTGGCAACTTGTAACCCTGGGGAAGATCGAGAAGTACTCCTACGGGCAGCTGATCTCAAAAGACTTCGTAGACGCATCCTATATCATGTTTATCAGCAAGGTGAGACTCTGGAGGCTGGGCTGGGGTGAAGCTGGGAGAAGTGGCCTGAGGCGGTGCCCTGTGGGCAGGCAGGCAGCGTTTGAGCCCCATTCTGTGACCTGCCAATTCCCTTCCTTTTCTGGGTTTCCTGACCCAGCTGTAAAAGACATGCCTCCCTTAGAGGGTGGCAGGGAATTGAGGATACACAGCTATTGTGTTGGAAAGAGGACCAAGGGGTACTCCCTCCTTGAGCTCATATGCGTATTTATTTACACATAGTTGCATATTTAAATTTTGCATATGGCTCATGAATCTTTTATTATTATTTTATTTTATTTTTTATTTTTGAGTTGGAGTCTCACTCTGGTCACCCAGGCTGGAGTGCAGTGGCACACTCACAGCCACCCCAGCGTTGACCTGCTGGGCTCTGGCAATCCTTCCACCTCAGCCTTCCAAGGAACTACAGGTGCGCCCCACCATACCCGGCTAATTTTTGATTTATTGTAGAGGCGAGTTCTCGCCAAGTTGCCCAGGCTGGTCTTGAACTCACAGACTCAGGCAATCCACTCGCCTCAGCCTTCCAAAGTCCTGGGGTTACAGGCTGAGCCACTGAACCCAACCTATTAGTATTTTAGAGATAGGGTCTCTTTCTGTCACCTAGGCTGGAGTGCAGTGGCACAATCGATTATAGCTCACTACAGCCTCAAACTCCTGGGCTCAAGTGATCCTCCCACCTCAGTAGCTAGGACTACAGGAATGCGTCACCATGCCTGGCTAATTTTTATATTTTTATGGAGTTGGGATCTTGTTATGCTGCCCAGGCTGTTCTTGAACTCCCAGCCTCAAGCAATCCTCCCACCTCAGTCTCCCAAAGGACTGGGATTATAGATGTGAACCATCATGTCCGGCCAGGCTCTTGAATCTTAATGATGCCAGATTCCCTTTTTAAATATAATCTTTAAATTGTAAAAGTGATATGAGCACATTATAGAGCTTTCTTGAAAGAGGAAATAAATCACTCATAAGCTCATCAACTCAAAGTCAAGTTTCAAAAATGGAAATTTTTGGTACTATAATTTTTTTGCAAGGCAGACTTCATTCAAAGGGGCCATGGGAACAGGCATAGGGACCACTGTTATGGGGTCTTGCAGTCCGGGAGAGACCAAGCTCAATGCGAGTATCACAATTTTTATGACCCCTGGCGCAAATTGCTTTCTAAGAGGAGGGATCCTCCTTCTCTAGCTCCTGGTATGTATGTTCTTGCTGGTGCCACCACCAGCAAGTCATTTCTTCATCAGTTTTCTAATTCATAGGTGGCAGTTGCTGCCTCACTGAGGATTTTTTAAAAATTTTTTCCCCCTTTATTTTATTTTATTTATTTATTTATTTATTTGAGTTGGCATCTCACTCCGTCGCCCAGACTGGAGTGCAGTGGCCGCTCCCGGCCACCGCAGCCTCGACCTGCTGGGCTCCGGCGATCCTTCCGCCTCAGCCTTCCATAGCTGGAACTACAGGCGCGTGCTACCACGCCCAGCTAATTTTTTGATTTATTGTAGAGACGAGGTCTTGCCATGTTGCCCAGGCTGGTCTCGAATCCCTGGGCTCAGGCGATCCTCTTGCCTCTGCCTCCCAAAGTGCTGGGATTATAGGTGGGAACCACCAAACCCGGCTTCTAGTAAGATTTATCATGTTCATTTCTATCTAAATTTTGTCTTTTGCAAGTTGCTTTATGTCCTTTGCCACCTCCTCTGTCGGTTGATAATAAAATCCAGCATTGATCGAGTGCTTACTCTGTTCACCTGCTTAATCTCATTTCAGTCTCAATAACCCAAAGGAGGTTGGTATTGTCATTATTAAGTGACTGTCCGAAGTCACACAGTTGATGAGGGGCAGAGGCAGGGTTCAACACAAGTCTGACTTCAAAACTTTTCTCAGGAGCTGGGATTTGGGATTTTTATTTAAAAAACAAAAATTGACAGAAGTTCACCTTTCTATCAATTTCTAACAGGTTAAGCCACCACAGGTATTTGTTGAGTTTTTGTCAAGATCATGACACACTGGTCCAGACTCTGGAGGGATACAAAGATGGAAAATATTGATTTTCTCTATATGTCTCCTCCGCTAGAGTCCACACACAGGCAAACACATTCATCAATGCCAAGCACCAAATGATTGGCATGAGCTCTGCAAGTTACAGGAACTCAGGAGAGGGAACTATCTAGAGGCTGGAGGCTTTAAAGAAGGCTTCCTGGAGGAGGTAAGGTGGGAGCTGAGCCTTGAAGTATTGAATCATTAGACAAAAGGAGGGAGCAATGCTGGCAAAGTGCTGGAGCGGCTCGTGCCGGCCCATGGAGCTGATTGTGAAACGTTCAGGAATTTTGCAAGTTGATAAGCACAATAAGTATTAAAAACTAGGTTATATAAACCTGCAATTAAATACAGTATATTGAAATCAAAGACCTAGGATCGGTGGTGTGCGCCTGTAGTCCTAGCTACTTAGGAGGTGAGGCAGGAGGATCACTTGAGCCCAGGAGTTCGAGTCCAGCCTGGCAACATAACAAGACTCTGTTCCTATTAAAAAAAAAAGAAAAGAAAAAGAAAAAGAAAAGAAAGAAAACAAGGGAAAGAAATACTGCAAACTTACCACTTCCTGATTGTGTGCATCTCTTCCCACT
>CAUYQG010160414.1:0-15376 GCA_963574415.1 Tarsius wallacei | reverse complement strand
AATATAGAGGAATAACAGAATAACTAAATAGAGTGAAGAACAAAGAACTGGTACAATAAAAAGGGAATGTTATCAACAGCAATACTGGAGAGCTTAGAATAAGATAGGTAAAAAAGCATTAATGATGTGAGAAAATATGATAAACTATTACTTAAAATTTTTAAAAAGAATACAAAACCATCTGCATGATGATTCCAATTCTACAGAAAGTATGAACAAAAACAGAAATAAATGTAAAGCCTAAAACAAAATGATAAAGAATGTTAACAATGGTTTTCTAGGCAGTGCGACTGTGGATACTATATGTCTTCCTTAGTCTTTTGTTTTTTTCCATTTCTATAAATGGACTTATATGGTTAGTACATTGAGTAAAAGAGTTCTTTTACAATAGCAGTTCTCCAACTTTTTGATCTTCAGATCCTTTATGTACTTAGAAGTTACTGAAGGCTGGGCATGGTGGCTCATGTCTGTAATCCCAGCACTTTTAGAGGCCTTGGCAAGAAGACTACTTCAGCTCAGGAGTTCAAGATCAGCCTGGGCAACATGGCCAGACCTTTCTCTACAATAAAACAAACAAAAAATTCGCCAGGTGTGGTGGCATGTGCCTGTAGTCTCACTTGGAAGGCTGAGACAAAAGGATTGCCTGTGCTCAGCTCTGAGGGGCAGAGTGAGCTCTGACTGAAAAAAAAAAAAATTACTGAAGATCCCAAAGAGCTTCTGTTGAGGTGGCTTTTATTTATATTTAAATATTAGAAATTAAGATGAGGTCAAAAACTAAATATGCATTAATTTTAAAATGACAGCAATAACCCATGAACATGTTAACATATGTTTATGAAAAATTGTATTTTCCAAAATGAAAAAAAAATTAGTAAGAAAAGTTACAATACTTCACATTTTAAAAATATATATGCAATATATGGCTCAATAGAAGATACCTGCTATTGCATTCAATTTGTTGCCAAATGTTATTTTGGTTAAAGTAAAATTCATGTTTTAAAACATGAAATCTTGCCTCACATAGATATGCAGTTGAAAAAGGGAGGAGTATTTTAGCCAACTTTTTGGATAATTGTGAATATCGCTGAAGCTCAGACCATACCCCAAAATACAGTGCTTTGGCAAGCTGAATGTTCTAAATTAAAGAAATTGAAAAGCCTCAGAAACAAGCTCCAGAATAAAGGTCTTTCTCTGATCTTTCCCCGCCTCCCAGTCTCCCTTGTTTCCTGACACAACTGAAGGGATTCCCTACAGAATTCCTTATATAACTGAGAAAACTTCTTCCCAAAAAAATGCAGTTGTCTTAAGACCCTTCCCCTAGGAATCCCATTAAATTACCAGAAAATATTAACCATTGGAGAAAAAACTAAAAGTATTTAAATCCAAGACACCATGCCCAGACAAAGTCTTCATCCGTTCTTCTGAGATCAGCTCCCAGATATTTCCTGGGACTTTCTCTCAACTTCTGTTCCCAGTGAAATCACGTCCCTCACCTTTCTACCACCTCCCCCAGAACTTAGGGGAACTTGTCCCAGGCCATTGTTCTTTGGGCTCATTCATTTCCCCTGAAAATCATTTACTGCCACATTCCCCATTACCCCTTCACCTATAAAGATGGGTAAATAAGTATCTGGACCTCATCGGGTTATTGGGTAATCAATCACACTCCTATGCACATTAAATATGCTCTGTGTGCCTTTTTCTTCTATGAATCGGCCTTTTGTCAGTTTGCTTTCACTGAACCTTCAGTGGATGGAGAGGAAGCTTTCCCTCTACCCCTACTATATTCTTGATCAATACTGCACCAAAATTCAACTAACACGTTTCTTAAAAATTACTGAAAATGTAGAAACTGAAACAAAGTTAATGAACATTTTGTGTTCTGTTACATTAAAACCTTTAGTCTATCTTGCACCTTGAATGGATATTTTACCTGTGTATGATTTTGTAACATCATGCACTGGTCTTTTTTTTTTTTGAGTTGGAGTCTCACTCTGTTCCCCAGGCTGGAGTGCAGTGGCACACTCACGGCCACTCCAGTGTCGACCTGCTGGGCTCCAGCAATCCTTCCTCCTCAGCCTTCCAAAAAGCCAGAACTCCAGGCGCGCGATGCCACGCCCAGCTAATTTTTGATTTATTGTAGAGACGAGGTCTCACCAAGTTGCCCCGGCTGGTCTCGAACCCGCTGGCTCAGGCAATCTACTCATTTCAGCCTCCCAAAGTGCTGGGATTACAGGCTGAGCCACCGAGCTCGGCCAGATGTACTGGTCTTTTAAAAAAAAATTAATCATTGAGATATACACATCTTCCTAATGTTGATACATTTCACTATAAAATACGAAAAAATCACCTTCGTAATTATCACCAGTGATCTCACCAGAAAATTTTAAATATTGGAAAGCCATTGAAGTCAGGTGGTGGACACAAGTTTTCCAAAATTCTAATTTGAAAGTTCAAATTTTTCATTGGCAACAAATATCATTAGCTATTTTCCTTAAAGTAACCATTTAAGGAAATGGTCATTTCCCAAAAAAATCCTGCTGCATACCTAAGTGTGAATAACCAGTCTGTCAGTCATTCTTTTAAGGCAAAAAAAAAATTAAACAAAAAAAGTGAAACTAGCTTTCTTACAATGCTTACAACTCAAACAAGTGCACAGGTTTTCTCAAGATAACCATCGTAAATCAATGTGCACAGAAATGCTTAAGCATACTTCCCATTTCATCACACAGAATATTAAAAAAGATATATACATAGATCGAGTCTTAAAACGAATAACTTTTTTGCCTCATAAAACACAAATGTGTTAAGTGAAACTGGTTGTTTTTTTTAAATTGAGAGTATAATGCAGGCCGAGCGCAGAAGCTCATGCCTATAGTTCCAGCACTTTGGGAGGCAGAGGGAAGAGAATTACCTGAGCCCAGGAGTACGAGACCAGCATGGGCAACATAGTGAGACCTCACCTTTACAATAAATTTTCTTAAAAATTAGCTGGGCATGGTGGTGCGCACCTGTAGTTCCAGCTACTTGGAAGGCTGAAGCAAAAGGATCACCTGAGCCCAGCAGTTCAAGGTTGCAGTGGCCATGAGTGTGCCACTACACTCTAGCCTGGGCAACAGAGAATCCAGCTCATTAAATAAATGAATAAATAAAGTACATGGCAATGAAAAAAACACGATGACCAGCATTGTTTGGTACCTCTGCCCTTATTCCTACTAAGGTTCCAGCATTTTACCCATCATTGCTTTAGCACTATAGTGCAAATGTAAACACCATGAAATTGGCAACTGATGCATTAGTATTATTAGGAAAATAGATTTGACCTCACAGGCCCTTTAAAAGAATCTATGGACTCCCAAAGTGTCCATAGACCATACATTGAGAACCACTGTTTTTTCTTTTTCCTCTTTTAATTTTTATTTTGAAATTGTGGGATACAATTCAGAGTTAGGTATACAAATGTTCCTTGTGCAAGTGCCCTTATTGATGAGGTGTGTCCCACCCTCCCCAGGTAGATATCGACTACTTTCAAGCCCAGCTCCCCTCCCCGCAGTTTCCCGCTACTTTCAATCCCTTTCCTACCGTAATATGGTAATTGTTCAAGGTCCACTAATGAGTGAGAACATATGGTACTCAGCTCTTTGTTTCTATGAGAGATCACTCAGTATTATAAACTCTAATTCCATCCAGGTTGCTGCGAAGTTCATGATTTTGTTCTTCTTTATGGCTGCATAATGTTCCATTGTATATATGTACCACATTTTTTTATCCAGTCCTCTTTTGATGGGCAGCACGGTTGGTTCCATGAGAACCACTGTTTTAAAAGAACTGAAAGGATAGTCTCTAAAGTATAATATATAAAGTATAATAGTTGTATGAAGTCTAATTTAAATAAGTTCTAAAAATTGTTCCTTCATGCTGTGCTTTTATTTATTTGTGTATGTATTTAATTTTTTCAACCCCTTAGTCAATTTGTATCTTCATGCTATACTTTAAATTGACTTTTTAAATAATATTAATAAATAGAGCATCAACTTACCTTAATCTGGCTCAACCTTTCTTATTATCGGAATCTTATCTAGTATGTAAAATAACATTATTTATGCTGCAATTTCAAATATTCGCAGCAATTATTCAAAAGGGACTATTATTCAGAAATATACAATGATTCTAAAACCCTTAAAAACTCAGATGTGTAATATGACCAAAAAGACCAACACTATAACAAAGACAAAAATTAGTATACTTACAGTAACAGAGCTTGATTTCGTTGTGTTTCATCTTGAGGTTGCTAGGGAAAAAAAAGTTTTATCCAACTGTGAATATTAGTCCAATGCAACAAGCTAAAAAAAATAACATTTGTGTTATTTTTTTTTTAATTGTGATAAAATACACATAAAGTTTACTCTCTTAATCACTCTTAAGTACACGGTTCTACAGCATTAAGCGCATTCACTTGTGCAGTCACGACCACTGTTCACCTCCAGAGCTTTTTCATTTTCCCAGATTGAAGCTCCACACCCACCAAACACTAACTCCACATTTCCCTCTCCCCTCACCCATGGCAGCCATCATCCTCCTTTGTTTCTATCAATTTGGCTACCCTAGGAACATCATATAAGAAGAATCACACAATATTTGTCATTTTGAGACTAGCTTATTTCACTTAGTCTAATGTCTTCAAGTTTCCTCTATGTTGCGGCACGTATCTGTACTTCCTTCCTTCTTAAGACGGAATAATATTCCATTGTATGTATGTACCACATTTTGTTTACCTAACTGTATGTTGACGGACACTTGGGTTGTTTTTATCTTTTTAGGCTATTGGGAATAATGCTGCTATAAACATGGCTGTACAAATATCTCCTTAAGTTCCTGCTTTTACTTTTTGGGGTACACAGTCAGAAGTGAACTGCTAGAGTATATGGTAATTCTAAGCTCAATTTTTTTAAAGGAATTGCCATACTGTTTCTCCCCTGCAGCTGCCTCATTTTGCATTCCCACCCTGCAATGCACAGGGTTCCAATTTTTTGACATCCTTGCCAACTCCTGTAATTTTTTATTTTTATTTTTTAATAATAGTCATCCTAACGAACATAAAGTGGTATCTCATTCTGATTTTGATTTTCATTTCACTAATGATTAGTCATATTGAGCATCTTTTCACGCGCTTATTGGCCATCTGTATATCTTCTTTGGTGAAATGTCTATTCAAGGTCTTTCCCCATTTTAAAATTCAGTTGTTTGTTTTTTTCTGCTGTTAAGTTGTAATAATTCTTTATATGTTCTGGACATCAATCCCTTATCAGACACGCAATTTGCAAATATTTCCTCCCACTCCATGGGCTGCCTTTTCACTGCTGACAGTGTCCTTTGATACTCAAAAGTTTTTAATTTTCATGAAATCTAACTTTATTTTTTCTTTTGTTACCTGTGCTTTTGGTGTTAAGTCCAAGAAATTATTGCTAAACACGATGTCATAATATTATTCCCTTATGATTTCTTCTAAAAGTTTTATAGTTTTGGCTCTTATGCCTTTGTCTTAATCCCTTTCTATTAAAAAAAAAAAATCTGTAGCACTTAAGTGAACAGAAAAGGAAGTGTTCGTTTGTCTTATGCCTGGTTTTTTTTCTTCATAAATCTGATTCTTGCCAGGTTCTGAGTTCTAGTATTTCCCCTGAAAACCATAAAAATTATATGACTTCTCTGTACAATGTTAAATGCTAAACTGATTCTGCCTGATTCTCAAGTCATAACAGAAAATATGAAGTTGTTGTGCCTCTTTCAAAAAACATAAAATGCACTGATAATATGCTTCCATTTTAAGATTTCATCATTTTACAAGGAATCATTACCTCAACTATGTTGTTGCATCAAAGATCTTTAGAAAAAGATCTCTCTTTGGGAGCTCTCTGTGTTTGTTGCTATGATCAATAATGAAGCTTTCTGAAAATGAAGCCATTAGCCTGAACCTGCAAGCATTTTAGAGATCACACAAGTACAACCATATTTTTTAAAAGTCCACAAATAAAGCACTGTGAAAACCCCAATCTTCGCCAATTAGTGCTCAATGTTATTGATAATTAATACCTATACATCTCAAAGTTACACTGATCCATTTGTATATACTTCCCAAACAGGCTTTACAAAGATCAGAGGCCCAGAGATAAGAAGGAATTTCAAGAGCTAAACTTAGAAATGACCAAGGATTGATTCAACGGGGTACACATATCTATTTATTAGCTTTATCTGCATCTCCACAAAGTCTTTCAAGTATCTGTAATATTCACTAAAGGACCAGTGACTTTTCCTGTTGAGGGCTAATCATTTACTTGACCCTACCTACATAAGTGCAAAAGGTAAGGAAGCAAGTAAGAAGAAAGTCTATCCTGGCAGCTGACTTTTCCCCCTCCTCTATAGTCAGAACAACCACCCAAAAGTGAATGCCACTGAAGAGATGGGGGCTAAAGCTGTTCATCTGTTAATTACCAATACGCAAGAATATGCCTCATTCAGTTCTTTCATAAGGAACACAAATTGCTACCTATTGTTTTGACACATGTGACTGCACTTTGTCCTGCCCTTACTTCCTTGTCTTTTGGCCAGCCCATTAAACTGTAGCGTTTTTGTTGTTGTTGTTTTATTTGCTGAAGTTAGGATGTGAGAGATAAGAGAGAGTTTAAGCTAATTGTGTTCTTTTGAAGGATCTAGAAAAGAAGCACATCTATGTCTATATCCTCAAGCAAAAAACAGTCTCCTACTACCTTGGAACAATTCTCTTTCAGAGTCATGGATTACTGGGAGTGAAGTGAAAGAAGTCTGGCCAGTCATATCAGCCCAACCAACTCTGGCTCTCCATGACACACTGGATGTCTCATACACACCACCTTCACATTCTTGGAACAGAATACCCATTACTGATATTCAATAAACATTTTAAGTGCCTTGATGAATTGCTGGTAACATTTGCTTAAAATATCTTTCTTTCAAACTGAGGCACCCAAATTTGGTTATCTACCTGTATATAGATATTCTTAAATATTTCCAAATATTCATAAGATTGCTTTTTAGAAGGTTTCACCTGGACACACACAGGACCATCTGCACATGGCTTCAGTATTCTTTTTTTTTTTTTGAGTTGGAGTCTTACTCCATCGCCTAGGCTAGAGTGCAGTGGCATGCTCACGACCACCGCCGCGTCAACCTGCTGAGCTCAGGCGATCCTTCTGCCTCAGCCTTCCAAGTAGCCGGGACTACAGGCACGCGCTACCATGCCCAGCTAATTTTTTGATTTATTGTAGAGATGAGGTCTCGCCAAGTAGCCCAGGCTGTTCTCGAACCCGTGGGCTCAGGCAATCTGCTCACCTCGGCTTCTCAAAGTACTGGGATTGCAGGCTTGAGCCACTGTGCCCGGCTGGCTTCAGTATTCTTAAATGATGAAATGGTCATTTGAAATTCCATTTTCTAGTGACTTGCTGATAGTAAGTCCAGGATTGAATTAATCATTATTCCCTATCTAAAAAGTATCTTCTAGAGCACCAAAAACTGATGAGAACAATGATGTCCATTGTATTAGTCAGGGTCCTCTGGAGAAATAGAACCAATAGGATATGTACATATGTAGAAAGAGATTTACTATAAAAAATTGGCTCACACAATTATGGAAACTGGCAAGTCCAAATCTGCAGTGTGGGCTGTCAGGCTTGAGACCCAGAAAGCCAATGGTAGAGTTCTGATCTATAGGTCAGCAGACAGAGAACCAGGAGAGCCAATGGTGCAGATGAAGTCTGAAAGTCAGCAGGATGACATTCAGGAAAGCAGATGGTGCAGATGAAATCTAAAGGCAGTCTGCTTGAAATTCTCTTATGCTGGGAAAGGCAGGACTTTTTCTTCTGTTCTGGTCTTCAACTGATGAGGCCCATCCACGTTATGGAAAGCAGACTGCTTTACTCAAGTCAGCTGATTTAAGTGTTTATCTCATCCAAAAATTACCCTTACAGAATAATGTTTGACCAACTATCTGGACACCTATTACCCAGTCAAGTTGACACATAAAATTAACCATCATATCCCCTAATATTGATAGACACCAATGTCTCCAACTATCTCACCAGACATATCACTAAACACTCCAAATAAAATAAAAGCTTATCCATGAAAAGTTAAAAAATTGCTTGCCATACCGCACATGCAAAGAACTAGGAAAGATATTATGGGACCCAATAAAAATGATGAGTATTAATTATTTTTGGACTGCTGCCTACATTTTTTTTTTTTTTGAGTTGGAGCCTCACTCTGTCGCCCAGACTGGAGTGCAGTGGCCGCTCCCAGCCACTGCAGCCTCGACCTGCTGGGCTCCAGCGATCCTTCCGTCTCAGCCTTCCAAGCAGCTGGAACTACAGGCGAGCGCTACCACGCCTGGCTAATTTTTTAATTTATTGTAGAGATGAGGTCTCCCCAAGTTGCCCAGGCAGGTCTCGAACCCGCGGGCTCAGGCAATCCACTCACCACAGCCTCCCAAAGCGCGGGATTACAGGCTGAGCCACCAAGCCTGGCTTACATTTTTAAACATTAGAATGACATATCTAATCAAAGATTTTCTATATCTTTATAGCTTGTCCTTATTTAAAATAGCTTTTATTTATAAAACAGTCTTCTTTGAAGCTGAAATGTTGATATTGGTATCTGAATTTTAGGAAGGACGTACATAGTAATCTGTCTAGTATTTACTAAGAATTTATTTTGTTGTGGTTTCTTTTTTGTTTTTTGGGGGTTTTTTTGAGCTGGAGTCTCACTCTGTCACCCAGACTGGAGTGCAGTGGCACGCTCCCGGCCACCACAACCTTGACTTGCTGGGCTCCAGCGATCCTTCCGCCTCAGCCTTCTAAGTAGCTGGAACTACAGGCACACGCCACCACGCCCGGCTAGTTTTTGGTTTATCGTAGAGATTTGTAGAGATGAGGTCTCGCCAAGTTGCCCGGGCAGGTCTCGAACCCGTGGGCGCAGGCAATCCACTCACCTCGGCCTCCCAAAGTGCTGGGATTACAGACTGAGCCACTGAGCCCGGCCAAGAATTTATTTTGAAATCTGATTCTAGTTGCAAAACATTAAAAAAATAATTCTAGGAAAGTACCCTTTTGGATCTCTCCATTTCTTTATCTGATACAACCAATTTCTCTCATATAGGTAAATTCCAAAATGTTTATTTTAATAGAATAAAATTAAAAACTGGATGAAAGTAGAAACACTTGTCAATTTAGAAAATCATATTCATCAAAATTTGCTATAGATGTTTAAATACTTGGGTTACATTGTCTAACTTTTACTGCAGACAAAAGAAGAGTTATAAAAGAAAAAGAGATATTTGTTTTACTAATGAAAGTAAAAAAAAAGAACTAATCCCAAGTACTTCATTTATTCTTTTTATTCTAATTTTACAACAAGCCCACAATCAGCAGATGGCTAGTTTACTATCTTATAATAATTTTTTTAGTACAATGATGTTTATTGCAACATTATTTTAATGGTGAGAAAGTGTAAACAAGATAAACATTAAACACTAATGAAATAGTGAAATAAACTATGGTATATTCTTTAGACATTGAGATAATTAACTATAATGTATTAAAGGATATATTAATTAACTCTTCAAGTCCTCTAAGGCAATTGTCCCAAGCTGACTGAACACGAGAAATTACTTTGAGGCTTTCAGAAAATACACATTCCCAGGTTCCACCCAAGCAGGTGTGTGAGAACCCATATTTTTAAAAACCTGATAAACAAGTTTTTAAAACCATGTTTTAAAACAATAATCACATGGCAAACGCTTCTGAAATAAACTGAAAAAAATAATGGTTACCTCCTATTTCACAGTTACTGAAACTAAGGGGAATAAATGTTCTTTTTTCTTAACTCAGCAGTTACCAAAAAAAATTTTGAATAACTTATTAGAAGCCAGTTATACATGTCTCAGTTTCAAGAAAAAAATGCCCGGTGTTGAATTTTTCTCTTTTTATCAGGGGTTACATTTTTCTATGTATGATATTAAATAGACCCTCACAGCCACTTTCTGGAACTGCTATCAGTTTCTGCTATTAAAACGTAAGTATCTTTCCTTCCATTGCTTAAGACTATGTAGGTATTTGTAATTAGCTAACTTACTGATGCCAAGCTACCTACTGAAACTATACCTTATTTTTCCTCATGGTGTTTGCATTAAAAAGAAACAAATAAATAAAAATTCTTAAGATATGTGTGTGTGGCCGGGCATGGTGGCTCAAGCCTGTAATCCCAGCACTTTGGGAGGCTGCCAAGGTGAGAGGATTGCCTGAACCTAGTGAGTCGAGATCAGCCTGGGCAACTTGGTGAGACCTCGTCTCTATAATAAATCACAAAATTAGCCAGGCATGGTAACGTGTAGTTTCAGCTACTTGGAAGGCTGAGGCAGAGGGATCACCTGAGCCCAGCAGGTGGAGGCTGCAGTAGCCATGAATGTGCCACTGGACTCCAGCCCAGGCGACAGAGTGAGACTCCAACTCAAAAAAAAAAAGCTATGTGTATGTGTACAAACACATAATCACACATATAGGACAACAGAAGTGGACTTTTTAGTGGCACACATCTGAAATTATACTGTACAGACCAGTAGCTTCTTCACAAGTTTAAGATGATCCCTGACATAAAATGAAGGTGAAAATTATACTTTATATATTCTATATACACTCTTTATATACTTCATTATACTCTAATTTAACCTCTGTTCTTCTCATTGCTACCTCTCTATCAAAAAGAAGAATATAAGAGGCATAAAAGGAGGAAAAAAGGAAATAGAATTGACCATTGAACAACATGGGGTTGAACTAAGTGGGTTCATTCACACATGAATTTTCTTCCACCTCTGCCACCCCTAAGAAAGCAAGACCAATCCTTCTTCTTCCTACTCCTCAGCCTACCCAATGTGAAAACAATGAGGAAGAAAACCTTCATAATGATCCACTTCCACTTAATGAACAGTAAATATATTTTCTCTTCCTTATGATTTTCTTAATAACATTTCCTTTTCTCTCTCTAGCTTTACTGTAAAAATACTGTACATAATACATATAACATACAAAAATACGTGTTGATCAACAGTTGATCAGTAAGGCTTCTGGTCAACAGTAGGCTATTTATAGGTACATTCTCAGGGAGTCAAAAATTATACATAGATTTTTGACCGTACAAGAGGTCAGCGCCCCTAACCTCTGAATTGTTCAAGGGTCAATTGTATTTTAAACCCTCTCTCCTAAGCAACTAGCTTTCATCAAAGTTGCAGCAAAGAAATTAGAATGACTGGTTAGGAAATAGGTAAAAAACTGAATAAGAAAAGAAATAAACATAATAATAAACAAAAAGAATTATCATTAGTAATTTGCCACTTTGAGAGATAATATTTCCAATTTTTAATAAGTATGTATGCAATCAACACGCTACACACCTGTAATAGTGTATCCTCACTAAGAACAGGCATCATCTTATTTTTATTCATTTGTTCTTGGGGATCCTCTGAGAGCTTAAACTCAAGTTTAATTTCAGGAGAAGGCACACCTAGAATAAAATATAATCACAAATCATTTGCAACAGTTTTATTGCTCTGCTTTAACAATGACCAATGGATTTTATAGACACTGCAAAATGTCATTAAGCATCATCCTGCATATAATTTCTTAATTGCCACTTTTATGTGCTAATGTTTTAAAATTATTAATTAGGAGGAAGCACATATTACACTAAACAAAATAATACTTGATATTTCTTTGTTGTAGGATGAATGAAGAAAGCAAAGAATATGTAGAGAAATTACACAGACTTAAATTCCATTAGAAAGAATACTTTCCTTTTGTAAATTTCATTCTAGGTCATTTTTAATAATATTACCATATAATCCAAAAAAGCCAGAGTCTTATTTTCAAAATGTCAAATTTAGCTCATATTTTAACTTCTCTTCCCTTCTAAGTTCCTAGAAAAATATTCAAAGAAATGACTAGTTTTTTTTTAATCTGAAGCAGCAATGGGGGGGGATATACCTCCTATAAATTAAAAGAAAAAAGAGGGGGAATGGATTAAAGAAAACCCAAACAGTGGTAAGCAGTTTGTTATGGACTACACGTTTGTACCTCACCACTCAAGTTCATGGCTTGACGCCCTAGCCCCAATGTGATGATGTTAGAAGGCGACATCTTTAGCAGATAATTCAGTTTAGATGAGGTCTTGAGGGTAGAGCCCTCATAATCCCTCAGGGGATTAATGCCTTTACAAAAAAAGGGAATGAAACCAGAGTGCTCTTTCTGAGAGCACAGAAAAGAGGTCATGTGAGTACACAACAATAGAGCAGTCATTTGCAATCTAGAAACTGGGCCCTTACTAAGGATTGAACTTCCCAGCCCCCAGAACTGTGAGAAATAATTGTCTCTAGTTTAAGTCACCCAGCCTATAGTATTTTGATACAGCAACCCAAGCTAACTAAGACACAGCTTGTCACTCAACACAAGAATAGGAGGGTTTCCCTTAGAAGTAATGACATGAATTTCATTTGTCAGAATTTCACCAACCACCCAGCTCAGGGAAAATCCCACCAACTAAGGTTGAAAGAGGGTAAACTGGAAGCACATAGTGGTTAAAGTCTCATGCTGCGCTGAACTTACTGTCTGTACCAAAAAAGCTGAGGATGAATGCCGTAGCCAGCTACTCTGTGTAGAAGATCTTGCCTACCAGTTATACTAAGTGCACTAACAGCTGAAGATGATAAAAATAATGTAGTGATGGCACAGAAATAGTCAAATAGATCAATGAAGCAAAATAAAGAGTAGAAAACTGTGTGTGTGTGTATGTGTATGTGTGTGTGTGTGTGTGTGTGTGTGTGTGTGTGTGTGTGTGTGAATTTAACATACGACAACAGTATTTCAAGCAGCAGCGATAAGATAGAATATTCAATAAATAATACAGGGGAAACTGGCTAAACATCTGAAAAAGTAAAGATAGAGCCCTACCTTTCCCATATGCCAATATTCCAAATGAATTAAAAATAGGTATAAAAGCTATAAATATAATAAATGCAAATAAAGATAAAAGAATATATTTGTGTGGTTTTGAGGTAGGTGAAGCCTTTCTAAATTTGACCAAAAAAAACCCCTAAAAGACAGACTATACAAAAACTTGAAATGTCTTCATTACAAAATATACCATGAATAACAAGATAACAAGGAAATTGGGTAAAACTATTTGTAATATATATGTCAAAGTTTTTTTTAATGTGGTATGTATACATGATGGAATATTATGCAGCCATAAAGGACAAAATTATAAATTTCGCAGCAAATTGAATGGACTTAGGGTCTATAATACTGAGTGATCTATCGCAGAAACAAAGAACTGAGTATCATATGTTCTCACTCATAAGCAAGCCTTGAACAATTATTGTAATACTATTAGAAAAGGATTGGCAGTAGTGGGAAACTGCCAGGGGAAGGCAGGGGCAGGATTGGCAGTAGTGGATATCTGCCAGGGAGGCACACCTCATCAACAAGGGTACATGCATAATAAACACTGGTATACCTAACCCTGAATTGTACCCCACATCTTTAAAGTAAAAAAAAATCAAATTAATTTTAAAATGTGCATACATTTTTGGCATCATCTGTATATACATACATATATTACATATATACAGGGTGCTGAAAAAATGTATACACATTTTAAGTATGATGTTCACGCAAAAGGTGGCATTAATCAAATGAATGCTATTGTCATCATGAGACAGGCAGGACAGTCAAAGAAAACGGAGGAAGCACAGTTGAGCAAACATACTACATATTGCTACTGTAATTCAATGCAACTTCAAAAAGTAATATATAGATAACATCTCTTAAAATGTGTACACATTTTTTTGCAACCCTTGATTATAATGTATATATACATTAGTTTCCTAGTGAATAGACCTTATGGTCTATTACAGATACCTATAAGAAACTCTGTATAAAACTAAAGAACAAGACTAAATATAAAAAGAGAAGTTATGGGATGGAAATACATCCCACTGGACTCAAATAACATTTCAATGCTGACAAGAAAAAAAATCAATTCCTGGCCAGGGCCACCGTCTGTGGAATTTCGCACGTTCTCCCCATGTCTGTGTGGGTTTTCTCCAAGTACCAAGTTTCCTCCTATATACCAAAGATGTGTACGTTAGGTTCACCGATGTATCTAAACGGTCCCAGTATGAGTGCGTGAGTGTATTTGTGAGTGCGCCCTGTGATGGGATAGCACCTGTTCAGGTCTGGATCCTGCCTTGCACCCTGGGCTGCTAGGATAGGCTCTAGCCACCTGCAACCCTGAACTGAAATGACTGAGTAAATAATTGTCTTACCTGTTTATATTAATTTTGCTTAAATGTATGTATAGCTCACATTTATTTCAACATTTTAATATTAGAAGTATTTGGGTCTTTATTTAGAAATCTGGTGATTTTTTGTGACCACAAATATGCTATAGCATATTTGAACTTTAGTTTATATCAATTAGCCTATGGTAAAATTGGTTTCCTTACAATTCATTTTCCCTAAAGTTGCAGTTTCCAAGAACCTATCAACAACATTAAGTGAGGTCTTAACTGTACTTGGGATATCAAAGGACTATTTAGTGAAAAGAATCACTCTCACCTTTGCACATTCCACTTGTATCAGGATGCAGACTGAGCTCAGATCTAAAAGATGCGTCTTGACCAAAGAGCAACCTTTCAAACACCAAAAAAGAACGTACAGATTATTACCATGTTTCTTAAAGACTAGCATTTTGTCATTTTTATTATGCCTAAACTAGTTAAAATTCTTAGGCACACCACTACTCATATTTCTATTGCAAAGTGTTATTTCAGTGTATACTTTTATTAAAAATGTATCCAAGCCGGGCTCGGTGGCTCAGCCTGTAATCCCGCGCCTTTGGGAGGCTGAGGTGAGTGGATTGCCTGAGCCCGTGGGTTCAAGACCCGCCTGGGCAAGCGAGACTTCATCTCTACAATAAATCAAAAAATTAGCCGGGCGTGATAGCACGCGCCTGTAGTTCCAGCTACTCGGAAGGCTGAGGCGGAAGGATCGCCGGAGCCCAGCAGGTCGAGGCTGCGGTGGCCGGGAGCGGCCACTGCACTCCAGTCTGGGTGACAGATTGAGACTCCAACTCAAAAAAAAAAAAAAAAAAAAAAGTATCCAAGATGAAAAATAAAGACTCATGTATATGGTCATGTTCATTTTTACAAACATCTTGTTCTTATTTTTTAATATTTGGGGGATGAGGAAAAATATCACTATTTATTTTTTTAGAGACAGGGTCTTACTCTGCCACT
>CAUYQG010160407.1:0-28122 GCA_963574415.1 Tarsius wallacei | reverse complement strand
AAGTAGCTGGAACTACAGATGCGTGCTACCACGCCCAGCTAATTTTTGATTTATTGTAGAGATGAGGTCTCACCAAGTTGCCCAGGCGGGTCTCGAACCCGCGGGCTCAGGCAATCCACTCACCTCAGCCTCCCAAGGCGCGGAATTACAGGCTGAGCCACTGAGCCCAGCTGACTTATTAGTTTTAAGAGATTTTTTTTTAACCAATGTGTTAGGATTTTTTACCTAGACAGTCTGTAAGTAGGAACAATAATTTTATTTCTTACTTTTCAATCTGTATGCCTTTTCTTTTCTTTTTTCTTTCTTTGTTTTTTGTTTTGTTTTGGGTTTTTTTTTTTTTTTTGCCTTTTTTCATTGACCAGAACTTCTAGCACTGTGTTGAATAAGAGTGACGAGAGTGGACATCCTTGCTTTGTCCCTGATCTTAGAAGGAAAGTATTCAGTCTTTCACTATTAAGTAGAATGTTCCCTATATTTTTGTTTGTTTGTTTTTCTAGAAACTCTGTAGTAGTAAGTTGAGTAAGTTCCATCCATTATTTTTTTTTTCTGGAATTTTTTTTAAACACAGAAATGAGTATTGTATTGATTGGTTGACATAATCATGTGATTTTTCTTGTTTAGCCTGTTAATATGGTAGATTACATTGACTGCTTTTCAAATGTTAACCTGGGTTTACATTCCTGGAATAAATTACACCTTGTATATAATTTTTTCATGGTATGTAGTTATTTTTGTATACTCTTGAATTCTCTTTGCCATTATTTTGTTAAGTATTTTTGCATCTATATTCACAAAGGGTATTGACTAATAGTTTCCTTTTTTGTATCATTTTGGTCTGGATTCAGCATCAGAGTAACATTAATTTCACAGAATAAATTGGAAATAATTTCCTCTCCTATTGTCTGGAAAAGATTGTATAGAACTGGTGTTAATTCTTTAAGTGTTTAGTAGAATTCTCCAATGAAATTATCTGAAGCTGAAGATTTCTTTTTGGCAGTTTTACAAATTACAAATTCAATTGCCTTAATAGTTATAGGTCATCAAATTATCTATTTTATATTGGTTGAGTGGTTGTAGTTTGTAATTTTGAAGGAATTGGTCTGTGGTGAAGTTGTCAAATTTATGTGTATAGATTTGTTCATATTACTCCCTATTATCCTTTGATGTCTGTAGGATCTGTAGTGATAACCCCTTTTTCATTTCTAATATTGGTAATTTTTTGTCTTTATTTTCTTTGTCAATCATTCTAAAGGTTTAGGATTGTATTTACTTTTTAAAGTACCAGTTTTTTTGTTTTATTGGCTTTTGGTATTATTTTTCTATTTTCAATTTAATTGAATTCTGCTCTTAATTTTGTTGTTTCATCTTTCTGCTTGCTTTATGGTGATTTTGCCCTTTTTGTCCTCCTAAGTTCTTGAGGGAGGAGATTATATTATCTATTTGAGCTGTTTTCTCACTTTTATTATATATATTTGGCACTATACATTTCCCTTTCATCACTACTGTAACTGTGTCCCACAAATTTTGATATGTGATATTTTAATTTTCACTTGATATATTTTAAAATTTTTCTTTGGGGAACTTTCCAGAATGCTTGCCAAGAGGTGGAGGCGCAGTGGCTGCCTGAGCTGCCCATGGCTGCGCACTCCTTCCCACTCCCCCACGCTGGCCTCAGCCCATTCACTGGCTGTAGAAAATGGTGAAAGAAACCACTTACTATGATGTTTTGGGGGTCAAACCCAATGCCACTCATGAAGAATTGAAAAAGGCTTATAGGAAACTGGCCTTGAAGTACCACTCTGATAAGAATCCAAATGAAGGAGAGAAGTTTAAATAGATTTCTCAAGCTTATGAAGTTCTCTCTGGTGCAAAGAAAAGGGAATTATATGACAAAGGAAGAGAACAGGCAATTAAAGAGGGTAGAGCAGGTGGAGGTTTTGGCTCCCCCATGGACATCTTTGATATGTTTTTTGGAGGAGGAGGAAGGATGCAGAGAGAAAGAAGAGGTAAGGATGTTGTGCATCAGCTTTCAGTAACCTTAGAAGATTTATATAATGGTGTAACAAGAGAACTGACTCTGCAAAAGAATGTGATTTGTGACAAATGTGAAGGCAGAGGTGGTAAGAAAGGAGCGGTAGAGTGCTGTCCCAATTGCTGAGGTACTGGAATGCAAATAAGAATTCATCAGATAGGACCTGGAATGGTTCAGCAAATTCAATCTGTGTGCATGGAGTGCCAGGGTCATGGGGAACGGATCAGTCCTAAAGATAGATGTAAAAGCTGCAATGGAAGGAAGATAGTTAGGGAGAAGAAGATCCTAGAAGTTCATATTGACAAAGGCATGAAAGATGGCCAGAAGATAACATTCCATGGTGAAGAAGACCAAGAACCAGCACTGGAGCCAGGAGATATTATCATTGTATTAGATCAGAAGGACCACGCTGTTTTTACTCAACGAGGAGAAGACCTTTTCATGTGTATGGACATACAGCTGGTTGAAGCATTGTGTGGCTTCCAAAAGCCAATATCTACTCTTGACAACTGAATCATAGTCATCACCTCTCATCCAGGTCAGATTGTCAAACATAGAGATATCAAGTGTGTGCTAAATGAAGGCATGCCAATTTATCGTAGACCTTATGAAAAGGGTTGCCTAATCATCGAATTTAAGGTGAACTTTCCTGAGAATGGCTTTCTCTCTCCTGATAAACTCTCTTTGCTGGAAAAACTCCTACCCAAGAGAAAGGAAGTGGAAAAGACTGATGGAATGCATCAAGTAGAACTTGTGGACTTTGATCCATTCAGGCACAATTATAATGGAGAAGCACATGAGGAAGATGAACATCATTCCAGAGGGGGTGTTCAGTGTCAAACTTCTTAATGGGTCAGTGAATTACACTCACTGCTGGCAGTCTATGTGCAGTAGAGTATGAGTGAAAGACTATAATCATAATATGCTCACTACTTGCTATTGTTTTTGTTTTAATATTCAACTATAGTAGTGTTTTAAAAGTTAAATGAAGAATAAACACAAATATAAAAGCTCTGACTTTACCCTGCGTGTATGATGACTTCAGTGTGCAAGATAAAGTTTAATACCTGTAAAAACTACCTCAAAAGAAATTCCCTGGCACTTTTTAGGCCAACCCTTGTAATTGATTTCAACTATGTACATGGACAAGCTTAGACTGAAATGCTAGGTATATGTATTGGCTTTAGTGTATGACCCTTCGTTGTTAAGCTATAAAATTAAAACTGTATTTAACTGGCAATCCAAAAAAACGTAATTTGTAGAGAAGTATTGGTCTGTGTAGTTACTTGTATTAAGTAGGATTCATTGTACTGCCTCTGCATTTATTCCATTGCCTCAACTGTTAACTCGAAGATGGCATAATATACAATTTAGCCTGTGGTATCAGTGATAGAAATGATATCTTTCTAAAGAAGGGGCTTATCATAATATGCTGCTTCTTGAGGGCTTGCACTTCTAGAATTATATTCCCTTCTGCTGCACCATTCATATATATATATATATCTTGGCCAATCCTGGTTATTTTTTCCCTTCTCTTTGGACCATGATAAGCCTCTGAGTAGTGACTTCCAGAGCTTGGGTAACTTAGAAATTTAAAGTGAAGAGACCTTCACATGAAGTAATTTGCATGCATAATATAGGAAGGTGTTCCTTAGGTATGCTACAGGCTTACTTTTAACCATTTGACTTATGCTCCAACGTAACTGCAAGTTAATGTTGGTAGGGTAGCAAATTATGAATAGATTTAATTGTATGTTTAAAAGTCTCATCATATGTTTATGCTTAAACCTGGATATCAGAATTTAAGCAATTCTTGAAATGTATGACTGTCTCCTTAATATACTGATTACAAAGCAAAAAAAATTTTTTTTCTTTGATAATTCTTTTTTGATCCATGGATTATTTAGAAGTGTACTGTTTAGTTTCCAAGTGTTTGAAAAGTTTCCTGTTATCTTTCTGTTATTATGTCTAGTTTCATACCATGTAGTCAAAGAAAACATACTGAACGGGTTCAAATTTTTTTTAATTTTTGAGTTGGAGTCTCACTCTGTCACCCAGGCTGGAGTGTAGTGGCATGCTCATGGCCACCCTAGTGTTGACCTGCTGGGCTCAGGCAATCCTTCTGCTTCAACCTTCCAAGTAGCCAGAACTATAGACGTGCGCTACCACGCCCAGCTAATTGTTTTAATTTACTGTAGAGATGAGGTCTCACCAACTTGCTCAGGCTTTTTTTAAACCCATGAGCTCAGGCAATCCTCTCACCTCAGTCTCCCAAAGTGCTGGCTTTACAGACTTGAGCCACCACACCTGACCATGGGTTCAGTTATTTAAAAACTTGTAGAGGTTTGTTCTATGGTCCTGGATATGGTGTCTATTGGTATGTGCTCTGTGGGTACTTTAAAAAAGTGTGTATTTTGCTGTTGCTGGTTGGGATGTTCTATAAATGTTGATTCAATTCTGTTTGTTGATGATGTTGAGTTCTTTTATACTCTTGCTAATTTTCTGTCTACTAGTTCTATGAACTATTGAAAGAGGGTTGTTGAAGTCTCTGACCATGATCGCAATTTTGTTTATTTCTCCTTTTAATTCTGCTATATTTTATAGCTCTGTTGTTTGGTGTGTATACATTTAGGATTGTTATGTCTTCTTGATGGATTGATTCTTTATCATTACAGGATATCTATCTTTGTTTCTGGCAATTTTCTTTGCTCTGGAGTCTATTGTGTCTGATATTAATATAGTCACTTCTGCTTTCCTTCAATTAATGCCTGCATGATATGTCTTTTCCATTGTTTTACTTTTATTCTGCCTCAGTAATTGTATTTGACGTGTATTTCTTTCAGAGAGCATATAATTAGGTCACATTTTAAAAATCTACTTTGCCAATCTCTGTCTTTTGATAGTACATTTGTACCATTTATATGTAATTATTAATGTTAGGGTTTATTTTCCATTTTATTTTTTATTTGTTCTCTTTGTTTCAAATTTCTGTTTTATCATTTTCTGCCTTCCTTTGTTTACTTGAACTTTTTTTAGAGTTTCATTTTTATTTAACCACAGTGTTTTTGAGTGCATCTCTTTGTATAGCTTTTTTAGTGGTGTTCCTAGGTATTGCATTATACAAATATAACTTGTCACAGTCTATTGATGTCACCAGTTTACCAGTTTGAGTGAAGTATGAAAACCTTACCTGTGTTTATGTCCTTTCATTTTCTCTCATATATAATTGTCTTAAATATTTCCTCCTTATACATTTAGAACTAGATCAAACAGTGTTATAAATTTTGCTTCAATTAAAAAACCTAATTTAGAAAACTCGAGAAGGAGGACCTATTATGTTTACCTGTACTTTTGCTTACTGCATTCTTCCTTCCTTTTGTTCCAATATTCCTTAATTTATTACTTACCTTCTGTTTGGAGAAATTCCTTCAGTCATTTTTTTGAGCATCGGTGACAATTGCTTTGATTTTCCTTCATCTGAGAATGAGAATGAGAAGAATGATTTCATTGTGTAAAGGATTCTGGGTTGACAATTCTTTTCTTTCAGCACTTGAAAAATATGATACTACCTCCTGCTAACTTCTGTGATTGTGATGAAAAACTCATTGTTATTTGAAATGTCATTCTCTCTCTTTATATATATATATATATATATATTATATATATTTTAAGCTAGTGTCTCATTCTTTGCTCTGGAGTCTATTTTGTCTGATATTAATATAGTCACTTCTGCTTTCCTTCGCTTAATGCCTGAATGATATGTCTTTTTCCATTGTTTTACTTTCATACTGCCTTGGTAATTATATTTGAAGTGTATTTCTTTCAGAGAGCATATAATTAGGTCATATTTTAAAAACCCAGGCCAAAGTGCAGTGCATAGTTCATTGCAGCCTCAAACTCCTGAGCTCAAATGATCATCCCACCTCAGCCTCCCAAGTAGCTGAGACTGCAGGTGTATACCACCATGCCTGGCTAATTTTTGTATTTTTTGTAGAGATAGGGTCTTGCTTTCTTGCTTAGGCTAGTCTTGAACTTCTGGCATCAAGTCATCTTCCCACCTCAGCCTCCCAAAGTGCTGAGATTACATATGTAAGCCACTGCACTAGGCCAATTTTTTGTTTTTGATTCAGAAGTTTAATTATGATGTGTCCTGGCATGCATTTCTCTGGCTTAATTCTTCTTGGAATTTACACAGCTTCTTCAATCTATAGGTTTACAACTCTTACTTCGAGGAGTTTTTCAACCATTATCTCTTTGAGTACTTTTCCAGTCAATTCTGTTTCTACTTTCCTCTGGGACTTGAATGGCATGAAAATTTGGCCTTGTGTTGTAGCCCCTCAGGTCCTGCTCTATTTTTAAAAAAATCTATTTTCTATTTGTTGTTTGACTAAGTTCTATTCATTTTCCTGTTTCCTGGTTCTTTCTTCTGTCCTCTTCATTCTGCTAATCCCAATCACCATTTTTTTCTTAACGTATTTTTCAGTTCTGAAATTCTCTTTCAGTTCTTCTTTACATTGTAACTTTTTTCCTAAGACTTTCTAATTTTCAATTTATTTCAAGAATATTTGCAATTGCTTGATGAGTCATTTTTGTGATGGCTGCCTTAACATTTTTAACAGGTAATTCTAATTCTAACATCTTTTTCATCTAGATGTCAGCATATATGATTGTTTCCATTTAGTTTGAGAAACCCTGGGTCTTGGTGTGACAAGAAATTCTTTTTAGAAACCTAGATATACTTATGTTTCTATATTTTGTTATGAAATCATCTGTTTCAGCTGGTTCTTTCTGACAGTGTCTGGCAGGGAAAGTGGAAGGCAACACCTCTTTACTACCAAGTAGAAATAGACATTCAGGTTTCTCATTCAGCCTCTGTTGACAGGTGAAGTTCAGGGAACTCCTCATTACTGCTGGGTGGGAGTGGGAGTTCTGGCTCCTTATGTGGTCTTCACTGATACTACCGTATATGGGGAGGGGGATGTACTAGCTGGTGGGGATGAAAGTCTGTGTTCTAGTGAATGAGACCAGTAACTAAACCAATAAATGTACACTGCATCAGGAAATGATGAGAGCTGATATTACTTCCTTATTCATGCAGGAGGGAGAATGAAGGGTGGGGCAATGGGGCTGTTGCATCCATAAGGGCCCATGGACAGCTCTGGACAGGTGACTTTTTGGCACATGATCTGAAGGAAGTGAGCAAGAAGTGTGTCACTAGGTGAGAAACAACATTCCAGGCCAGGTCCTGATACAAGACATGGACAGCAAAAACCTCGAGGTGTCCCAAGGCAACTCCAGCCTGCCTGTCTTCATTCTCAGCTGTGGGATAGTTCTGTGCCTTCAGAGTCACTTCCCACCTACGGTGTCCACCTAAGGCCATGTCCTGGTTCTTTCTGCTTTCTGCTTTGAGCTTTCATGAGGCCAGGAGGGCTGGGCTCAAGTGAAGACTGGAGGCTCAGGAAGGCAAAGTTGGCAACCCTTGAACCCATGTCCCCCTAATGGGCAATTCTGAAAGCTTTTTGGAGGTTTCAGTAGTCGCAGCCATTGGTGACCCCTGTATTGGCTTTCTTTCCCCTCTCACTCTTGCCTCCTGGCAAGGCCTTCTGAATCAGCTCCCTGCCCCCAAGTCCTTGTCTCAGCTTTGGGAGAACAACATGCTCAGTGAGTTCCAGGAGCAGCCAGGAGGTCTGAGTGCCTGAGTGTGGGGCTCTGGAGGGGTCTGGGGAAATGAGGTAGCAGGGCAGCAGGGTAGGTCCTATGGGATAATGAAGGACACCGTAGCTACAGTGGGCTTTCCTTAGGGGAAGCCAGGGGGAGCCAGGAGGAGAGTGATGAGAGGAGTTCCTGGCCAGCTTTTGCTTCCTCAGGATCATTGCACTGAAAGTCGTGAGCAGGGGGAAGAGCAGAAGGAAGTGCAGTGGGGCAGATGAGGGCTGCTGGGAGGTTGGGACTCCAGGTGGGGTTGGAGGGTGAAAAGAAGGACTCAGGGAAACTTAGAATAAAACTTAGTTCACATTTTGCCTCAGCATAGTCATTTTTGTTTAGACTGACACACTTTGAATCTAGCACAGGTTAGACATAGATGAATTTCCAATAGGCAGGTTTTAGGAAGCATTTGGACATTTTACTGCAGGCCAAGTTGTCAGCCTACCCCACCCCCTCAGCAAATCTCCATCAGCTGCAAGACAAGGACAGCCCAACCTTTCAATTCATGGTTCAGCATAATATCTCTAAGAAACTTTCAGGTTCCTGAAGGTGGAAGGTCAAAGATCACCCCTTAGTGGGCTGAAGCCATAAAAATGAAAATAAGACCACCTTTTTGCTAAGGAGCTTGTGGACTGGAAACGTCTGACAGGTCTCTTGCAGGAAAACCCCTCCCCTTGTCTCCTCTCATCTAGCCTACCACCATGACAGCAATCATGTGACTAACCCACCCATCTACCTGCTGTCCATTACCTGATGTCAGTACCTGCCCTTACCTGCCTCTTTATGATGAAGTGGAGCAGACCACCACCCAATCACCTTAACGAACTTCCCCCATCAAAGGGAGGGATTAAAAGGACTCAACCAAGAGCATCCAGTCACCATTGCCTTGCTAAGCTATAGTGTGGCTATGTGCTCTTTGAGCTATGGCCAGGCCATGTTTCCGGCTTTGGTGCCCTTCCCTACCTTGGGGAGGTGAATCTCCTTTCTCTCTCTCTCTCTCTCTCTCTCTCTTTTTCTCTCTCTCTAATTAAGTTTTTAAATAAACTGTATTTTCTAATCTAACTTCTGGGCAATTCTTTTCATCTTTCTTGTGGCACTGGATTGCACACTAGACACCCACACCCCTGGTGGGCTTGACCTAACATTCTGGAGGTCCCTGCTAGGAGTATGCCCTAACAGAAGGTTTGCTAATGATGGGTGGGGACAATGGCAGAGTTGCTGGGCTTCCAGGGTTTTGAATGGAGCACCTGGAAGGAGAAGGCTGCCTCCTGCTGCAGCAGGGAGGGTCAACTGGAGGGTGAAGTGAATGTTGGGGACAGATCAGGACAACTTGAGGCATTTTTCAGAGTGTCAGAGCAATCGGTGTGAGTAGCATGTGTGAGTGGAAGCCCTGTGCACATGAACTCACTATGGAGGGAGGGCTGAGGCTAAGTTCCAAGTCAAGATGAGAGGGTGGAGCAGGCTGGCAGGGCAGGAGGGGGGCAGAAAAGAAACCCTGGGGCCATCTGGGCAGGCTCTGACATTGCAGCTTTGGCTGGCCCAGCGAAGGAGAGCACACCTCCAGAAGGCAGTGACTCACAGCATCAGGCCCCAGGTGCAGAGACCTGCAGATGAGTGGCTGGTGTGCTCCTGGGCCTTCATGTAACTAGAGTGTCCCCAATTTTCCTTTCCAAGTCATTAGCTTGGGAAAGAGAAGTGACTTATATTTTTTTTCTATATGTGTTTCTATTTCTTGCTTGTCCGCTTTGAGTAGACATTATTTTTGTATAAGAGAAAAATTTAATTTTACTTTAGTTAAGAGTAGAATTAGGTTCCAGAGGCATTCTGGATCCCATGGGGGTGGTGGTGGGCTATGGGCTGGCTCCTGACCCTCAGAGGTCAGGGGGCCTCACATGACGCTGATGGCAGGTCACCAGCAAAAGATTCTACAGTTCTGAAACCTCTGTGTCTGAGTGGTCCTGAGACATGTCCCCTGGGGAAAACCAGATGACTGGTTTCACACAGGCTGTGTGTCCTGGGAAGTCACTCAGTCCCTCTGTCCTCGAGGACTCACTGGTGACCTCTGTGTACGGGGCTGGTTTGAGGCACAAAGAGTATACTTGCCTGGTCTGTGTGGACGGACTGTGACATAGTGACAGTGTTGTCCCTGTCACCTCTGTGCTATTGTCATTATGCACATCGGCAGTGACCTTCCTAAGGGAAGAGGCTTATTATCTCTACAGCTCCAGGGCCTGGCTCAGAAGGACTGTGTGGAGGCCATCCTAAGAGTGTTCATCATTACCATGGAATAATTCAGTATTCAATTGTGACTTAATCCCCGAACACCCACCATGTGCCGGGCACTGTTCTGGTTGCAGGGTATGTGCTACTTAACAAAGATGAGGTCAGAGTGAAATCAGTGACAGTGGATGACTGTGACCTTGGATATAAAAGGCAGAGTTGGTAGCGGGGCCCAGAGCTGAGCCACAGCACCCTCATCTACTGTGTCCAATGAGATACTCAGGCCGGTAGGGAAGGAGCCTCCTGTGGCTGTGATGGGGGCCCTGTACCCAGGTCTATGCCCTCTGTTTGTACCCTGCCCCTCTTTCATCAAATATGCCCACCCTCCCTCACCCTAACTGTCGCTGCCAAGTCCTGTCCTGTGCTTGGTGGCTGCCCAGGGAAAATGGTGACATTAGTGTGTGCCATAGGGAGAGGTCCCAGGACATGTTGCTCTGAAGCCATTTACAAATGAATCTTTAAAGGCCACTGCAGTCCAGGGACATCACCAAACCAGATCTACACTAGGATATCAATCTGGTAAAAGAAAAACAAAAACAAAAAGCCTATTAGATGTGTTAACCCGTGATCAGTATTCTCTGGATGACAGTTGGCTGTCTGGATTGGTTTTATGGTGACAGTTCTTTGGGGCCTTGGATCCTCTGGAAATCAGAAGTCAGCCCTGATAGAGTCATCATCACTTGCCCATAGCCTACCTGCCCCCTTGGGAAACCCTCTTTTATTTATTTTTTGAGATTTGCTTGTCTTTTCCAAATTATGTGTAATGAATGAGTTAACTTTGTAATTTAAAAGCCAATACTCATATTTAAATCAAAGGAAAGTTTATAGCTCTCCTTTAACAATAATGGGGGCTGGGTGTGATGGCTTGTGCCTGTAATCCCAGCACTTTGGGAGTCAAAGGTGGGAGGACTGCTTGAAGCCAGGAGTTTGAGACCAGTCTGGACAATATAGCAAGATTCCATCTCTACAAAAAAAAAAATTAGCTGAGCGTGGTGGCAAGTGCCTGTAGTCCTAGCTACTCAGGAGGCTGAGGTGGGAGGATTGCTTAGTTTTGAGGCTGCAGTGAGTTATGATGGTGCTACTACACTCCAGCTTGGATGACAGAGTGAGACTCCATTTTTTCTTTTTTTTTTTGAGTTGGAGTCTCACTCTGTCACCCAGGCTGGAGTACAATGGCATGCTCACAACCACCCCAGTGTCGACCTGCTGGGCTTGGGCGATCCTTCTTACCTCAGTCTTCCAAATGGCCAGAACTACTGGCACATGCAACCATGCCCAGCTAATTTTTTATTTATTGTAGAGACAAGGTCTCGCCAAGCTGCCCAGGCTGGTCTTGAACCCGCGGGCTCAGGCAGTTCACTCACCTTGGCCTCCCACAGTGCTGGGATTACAGGTTGAGCCACTGAGCTCGGTTGAGACTCCAATTCTAAGGGGAAAAAAGATGGAAACAGCTGGAAGTTGGATAAAGCATGTCCCCAGGCTGCCCACCCAAGCCCGAAGGCCCCCCTTGCCAGCACCTTGAGGCCTATGGGTATTCAGCAGATACGTGGTGATGGGGTTCTGATAATTTGTTGCTGGGTCAGTTTGGACCTGAAATCTTCTTGGTCTAGGGGTCTTCCATTGTTCTTGCGCCCTCTCATTTTTCTTTTTCCAAAATGACCAAAAGAAATACAACTTCCCATTTAGGTAGAAAAAAAATTCATCTAAGTAGCCTTTTAATAAAAATAGAGGGTCTCCCTGATCAAAAAATCAATTAGTCAGTGGAGAATTTTATTAGTCAATCATGTAAGTAATTAAAAATATTGATTGATGGGGGCAGCTCGTGGCTGAGAGTTGCTCCTCCTCCAGCAGTGGGTTGCAGTGGCTAGCACAGGGGCTGCAGGGAAGGCATCTAGAGTGAGGGCTTTTAAATCATACTCCAGTATATCTTCTTCAAGGTCAAGTGGGGATACATTAGACAGGAGACTCAGCTGAACCTGGAGCCTCAGTTTTCTCCAGTGAATAGCACTGACCATGTGGCATTCTCATGTAATTTAGATGAGAATGTTCGAACAGTGACTGGCGCACAGAACCTGGCTCATGGTGGGTGGGGTTATACTCCTGAGGGTCCAGGAGTCCTGGATTCCAGGTCTAGCCTTGTCTCAGGACCTTGGGCTGGCAGGGACAGAACAGTCACAGGGTCCTTTCTCCTGAAACAGGCCTCTCAAGGTGACAGCTTGCTCAGGCTAGAGTCTGACAGAAATGGAAGGGTGTTGCTGGCTCTCAGCTGCCCCATGCCGGCATCCAGCTTGGGGGTCCAGGAAAGAAAGGCCCAGTCCCAGAACCGTGATGCTCCGCATATTATTTCTTGCTGCAAAGCTAGCTACTCCACAGTTCAGTGGCTTAACTGACTTATTGATTTGGCTCCCGAGACTGCAAATTGGGCTGGGCACAGTGGGGAGAGTTTGTCTCTGTTCTGCTTGTGTCAGCTGGGTTGGCTGGAGTCATCCGAAGACTCCTGGCTTGCAGGACTGGTGCTGGATGCTGTTTGGGCCCATCAGGCAGGATCCCAGGAGCCCTGGGCTTCCTCATAGTATGGAGGCTGGCTCCAAGGGCGAGCCTCCTGAGAGAGAGCAGCAGGAAGAAATGGCTGCTGTATCTGCCCTAGGCTCTGATTTCACTTAGCATCACTTCTGTGGAATTCTATTTGTCCTAATTCTAATTCTATTTGTCATAAAGACCCTGCTGGCCACCCACCATGCTGTGCCAGGATCTGGGGGAGGGGAAACAGATTCTCTCTTGATGGGGGGAATGGCAAGATTCTGAAAGAGTGCGTATGACTAGAAATACTTTTGTGACCATTTTGGGAAAATGCCATCTGTCACCTGGAGCCCCAAAGATGGATGCCTCTGTGGTAAGGAGGGCCTGCCTTGGCACTTACATCAGAGGGATTGTGAGGAGGGACTGAACACCCAGCCCCAAGCCTGGTACACATCATCCCATTCTCTCCGCCTAATGCAGCCTGAGGAAGAAATTACTCCCCTGTTTCACAGATGAGGAAAGGGGGCCTCTGGGAGGTCCTATGACTTCTTTAGCTGTTATATCAGGAACAAAGATGGGATTCTAGCCTGGCCTACAGGACTCCAGGGCCCATGCCCTTCTCCCTCGCGTGGTGTCCCCTATGCCTTGTCTTGGTGTGGAGCTGACCACTGGCTTTAGTCTTGGTTCTTCCCCAACCTGTTCAGTTTTGGTTGTTCTGCCTGTTGGAGCTCAATCTTCTCCATCAGTGACTAAAGCTGCAGGTGCCTGCAACAAGGTCCACTTTTACTGCTGCCCAGTAAGTGGCCTGGCCCTCTGAGCAGCTTCAGACTGTCTGTCAGAGCCCAAGTCTGGTATCTGGAAGTTCAGCTTCCTCTTCTGAGCTGGTTCTGACACTGTTAGCTCTTCTAACAAGTGTGCTTCCTATCTGGAAGCAGAACCCACACCTTGAAAAGTTTTATTGGCTGTAGAGGCAGCCTGGGCCCTGCCCACCCTCACCTGGCATGTGGCTGCAGCTGGGTCTGCCCTGCCAAGGAGGAGCGTGGCGGCCCATGGCTTGCTGTTTGTGCAGTAGGATTACAGGGACACTCCTGAATCCCTGAACAGATTCAGCTCCCTGGCTGTCATTATGGGCTGTGCCACGAGTCTCACCCATGCCCCCACCCTGCCACTGGCCAGGCTGAGGCCTCACTTTGTCAGGTACGGGGCTGCAAGTTCCTCCCCACTGCTGGGCTTCCCCTCCCCTCTTGCAGGTCCCTCAGCGTCAGACCCCAAGTTGAGGCTTCTTCTAACACAGAGATTATGGACAAGGAGAAAGATGGGGCTCCAGGAAGTGGCCCCTTGCAGGGGGAGGGGAGGGAGGGAGAGAGGCCTGAGAGACATTTGTTATCGGCCTCCCACCCCTGCCCCTTTTCCCATGGGGCAGGCCCTGCCTGAGGGTCCTCAGGAGAGAGCCCTTATCTGATGGGACCCTGGCTCCTCAGGGACCCCAGACAGCCACTCTGCACCAGGTCAAGGACCTACTTTCCTCCTCAGGGACCTTGCAAGCCCTGTCTCTCTGGGCTCACTTGTCACAACCCTAAACGCTCACACCACCAGGAAGGATTCCCTGCTTCCTTTCTGGCACACAGTTTCTCAAAGCTACCTCAAAAAGTGGGCCCTGAAGGTGCTTATATGAAAGCTGCTTGTCCTCTAGAAAACTTGGCTATTTGTTTAGACTGGCTGACATTTCCATGGTCTTTTATTAAAGAAAATATCCTGGGGAGAAGGCAGGATGTTTGCACAGAGCTTATGCCCTCTACCTCGGGCCCCCAGAGCCCAGGGCGGGTGAGTGAGGAGCTGAGGCTCTGCTGATGTTGGCGGGAGCCGGTGGGGCCTGTGCACTCTGGAGGATGGATGAGAAGGCAGGGGTGCAGCCTCCCCGCCCTGCTGTCCTGTGAAGAGGGATGAGCAACAGCATATCCTACCAGCTGCAGAGAGGCAGGCAGCTGCCCAGGCAAGTGCAGAGACACTCCAGGTCTCTGCTTAGCTCTGTGCTGGGTTCTGAGGGGCTGGACAGATGGAGGGTGAGGTAGCACCCATCCCTTCCTCCTACTGGACTTTGGTTCATGAAGCAGACCATAGGATTCCCTTGCTGACCCAGCCAGCTCTATCGGCTGTGCTGCATGTGGGTCTGTATTAGGCTTTGGTGGGCTGTGCCCTTTCCTCTCCTGTGTCTTTGTGTCAGCATTGGCCAGGGGTTCTGGCAACAAGTGGGGTGGGATAGCTGGTGGGGAGTGTTATTTTGAGCTAAAAATCATAATTAGTGGGATCCATCTCAAAGGCCACATCTTTCCTAAAGTATCCCCAGCCAGGCCCACCTGAGGCCTGAAGAGTGTGCTTCTCTCTCAGCCCTTACACAGGCACTTCTGAGGAGGAGGTGATGGTCCTTATCTCGCTGGCATCCCCAGGGGTACTTCTAAAGAGAAGGAGGTGACCCTACTTACTTCTCTGGGCCTCACACAGGAGCTTCTGAGGAGGGAATGACCATACCATGCCATGTCCACCTCCCTACTCTCACACGAGCACTTCTGTGGAGGAGGTGACTGTCCTTGCCTCCAGGGACCTCACACAGGGACTTCTGAGGAGGGAATAACTGCTCACCTCCCTGGCCTCACATGGGCATTTCTGAGGAGGAGGTGGTTTCTCTGCTCAGGGTCTTGCCTCACACTGCCTTCTGTGCAACTGCCCCCCTGCACTCCCCACCCTGCCACGCAAGCCCCTAGGCACGCTTGAGGACTGTGGTCAGCTGTGTGGCACACACTGAACAGGTTTAAGCCTCCCTGGGCAGTCCTGCAGGTGTCATCATCTCCCTGCTGGGCATAGAATGCAGTTGAGGTACAAGGTCCTGGGAGGCCTGGTAAGCAGAGGGAGCATCTGGTGCATTCCAGAGGTTGTGTCTGACCTTGTGGTTCTGGAGAACAAGAAAGAAGGATCACTCAGTCCCGCCATCCAGAGTGGCCCCAGCAGCAAGGGCCAAAAATTATGGCAGATTTGGCCTTAATTAAATCCCACCGCAGGCCCCCTGAGATGAATTGCTGTGCTCAACCAGTATCTTTGCATGTCAGTGTAAACATCCCACCCCGCTCCACTCCAGCTCCCACAGGCAAATCACCAGGGGTGAGGGGGGTGGGGCACAGAGCTGCATTTCCATTTTAATTGGCGCAAGCCTCCTGTGGAGACCGACTGCTGACACAATTAGTCATCATCATACTTAGCCTGGAAAGGACTACATGTTGTGGATTAGGAGGCAACTGCACAGGCTCATGTATGCCTCCTTCCTCAGGATGTCTTGGTCAGGTGGCTGGCAGGTGGGGGATGATGTGGCAGTCCAGATTTCATTCTGCTGGGGAACCATGGGATTCTCTGGAACAGGGAGGCCTGAAGGGGAGAGGGTGGTGATGTCAGGGAGTCAGTGGCCTTTCCCCCATGGCTTGCCAGCTTCTGTGTCAGGACTCCCTACAACAGGAGGGTGGAGGCCCAGGAGAGAGGACAATCTGAAGGCACATACCAGAGAGGAGGCTTCCAACCCAGGGTTGCCGGGCCTGAGCCTGTGAGGAGAGAGATGGATTATTCTGGGCACACCTAGGGGCAGAACCATAATTTCAAGCAGAGAGGACAAAGACACACCTGACTGGGGGAGGACCTCACTAGCCAGGGTTCCCAGAAGGTGGTAAGCAACCCCCTGCCCTGTGGGCATGTGACTGAGGCCCAGTGCAGCTCTGACTGGGGAATAGAACCCATTAGATCCTGGTAAGCACCTTAGAAATCTGGGAGATGAGCTGATTGGATAGAGCTTTGTTTCTGGGGCCTGATTTCCTCT
The DNA here is from genome assembly GCA_963574415.1 of Tarsius wallacei. Taxonomy (NCBI): domain Eukaryota; kingdom Metazoa; phylum Chordata; class Mammalia; order Primates; family Tarsiidae; genus Tarsius; species Tarsius wallacei. The sequence goes on along the minus strand of CAUYQG010160407.1, from coordinate 11,725 downwards.
TTGGATACACTCATTGTCAAGGGATGTCAGTGGCACATCCTGGTGTGGCTTGGTACGTGCTAGGTGTCTCCTAGTACATGTTAGGGCCCTGAAGACACGCAAGTCAGCCACTTGGGGCTCCTGCTGAGTGTGGAGACGGCTGAAGGGGAGGACAGGAGGGCAGAGGTGGGGGTCAGGTCTCTGAGGGCTGGCTGACTCCTGACATACCAGCCTCCTTGTCATGGTCTCAGTCCTGAGACATGCCTATGTGCCCTGGCCCTAGAGGCCAGCAGGAGTCACCCCATACCTACTGTACCCAAGCTCTATTGAAGCCCAGAGTGAAGAATCACTGGGCCAGGTCCCTCCATGCACATGCACAGACCTCACTAGGAGACAGAGATGAGAGTTCCCCCTCCACTGTGGCTGCAGTCATTTCTGGGTAGAGAGCAGGGACAAGAATGAGCTGGTGTGGGCTTCTCAGACAACATGGGGTAGATGTTGGATGCCACTCCATACCCACTTCAAATGGTCTCTTGGCCTTTAAAAATTGTATAGTCTGAAGAACAAAATGTAACTGTTCTTTTCCCAGGATGAGGAGAACGACATCTGTAGACTGGTCCCATTTAAAAAGTGACTCCTATTTTCCCACTTACCTGTTCTCACTCAGGCTCTGCCCTTGGTGATGGTGCCATGGCCTGGGCTGAGGTCAAAGGACTATAGCCTTCCCAGGTCCCCCAGGACTGTGATCACGGGTAGCTAGGCAGAGCTTGGAGGCTATGAAGACCACCTGGTGGAACCCTGCAGGTCTTAGGCCATATTTTAGGCCATCTCTCCATTGCAGGGAAGAGGCTATCACAGAGAGGCATTGCCCTGGGCAAAGGCGAGTTCTGGCAGGGCTCTACCCTGCTGATGACCTCAAGGGTTGCAGCTGGGGTGGACTCCCAAAGGTGTTCTAGAGAGGGTGCTGGGCCAGATTGTGGAAAGGTAAATCTCACTCTTTAACCTTTGAGAATTACTGGGTGGTGTGATATCCAGGCTGGCTGGGCACTGGGCTCAAGAATGCTCATTTTGGGATACCTGTTTGGAGTAGCCACAAGGTCCCCTTCAATTCCAGGCTGCAAAGACCCACAGGGGACCCCTTGCATTGGCAAAGCTTGGCATTGCCTCTGCCGGCTTTGAGCTTGGAGAAGTTGTTCCAGCTCTTGGAAAGTCTCATGATTGAGACACTGAGAGGGACTTCTAGCACTGAAAGGTGAGTTGAGTCAGGTGGGGGTGATCCAGGACCAACGGTTAGGCCTGCCCCTTCCCCAGCATTCTCTTCTAGGTCTGCTGTTTTTCCTAGACAAAATCAAGGGTCTGCTTCTAGGCCTTTGTGACCCTGATTTAATGAATCATGCCCAGAAGGAGAGAGGAGAAGCAGTTGGCCACTAAGATAGGGGTTGGGGAAAGGGAAGGAGAGACTTCAAGCCAACTCTCAGGTGAGGAAGGCCTTTCAGGTGAGGGTGGGACTAACTCAGGCAGGTAAGCCAGCTCTGGTCTGGTTTCTGATGGCCTTGATCCACCCTTGCTCTAGCGTTGTTTTCAGGGCAACCCAAGGGTTTCCCCAAGGGGTGCTTCAGGGATTATAGAGGGATGGGCTATAGTGTATAGGAGGTTGGAGGCCAGTTCTGGCCTCTCATTTTACTTCAGCAGATTAAAAATCACAGGATTATTCTCCACTAAACTTTTTGAGACTCTTTGATTCTGGAACTACCCCCAAACCTCTCCTCCTTTCTTCTTCTATTCATAACTCCCTGCCCTAAGTCGACCTCCTCCTCCACTCTTGCCTGGACTACATCCACCACCACTTATGCCTCAGTTCTCCGTCTTGGGCCTTTCTTCCCCTGCACCCCTGCTCTAGTATAGCAGGTCCTGTCAAGCCCCCAACATAGCAGGTCCTGTCTAGCAGGTCCTGTCTGCGCCTCCCCTCCCACCACAGCACAGCAGGTCCTGGTCAGCACCCCCAGCACAGCAAGTCCTGTCAGCACCCCACCAACAGCACAGCAGGTCCTGTCAGCGCCCACAGCACAGCAGGTCCTGTTAGCCCCCACCCCCAGTACAGCAGGTCCTGTCAGTACCCCTTCCACCCATCAGTATAGCAAGTTCTGTCAACTCTCTTCTTTGGAACCTTTCACATCTCTATCTTTACCATCAGTCACGTCACTCGCCACCCTCACTGGAGCCACCACCACCTTGTGCCTGGGCCAGAGCAGCAGCCTTTCAGGGGCCTCTTGCACCTCTCTGGGCCCCACAATCTGCTCCCCCTACCAAAACACATTAACCAGTGTGAAATTTCCAAAATGGCAATCGGATCCTGTCACTCTTTCATGCAAATCTTCTAGTAGCTTCCTGCTGCAATCAGAATGAATTCCACATTCCTTCTGGCAGCCCCTAGGTCCCTTTGTGGTCTCCACCTGTCCACTCCTTCTCTAGCCTCATTTCCTTCTTGGGTCACACTGCCTGCCCATCCTGCCAGCCCTTTGTGGCCTTGGACCCTTGCACTTGTATATTCTGTTCTGTCACCTTTCTTTTCTTTTATTTGACTTGTTCTCTCCCCTCAGCCTAAGCTCAAATGTCTCTCTAGAAAGGCCTTTCCTAAGCACTCCAACTCCCCTGTGGGAATTCTGGAGTCCCCAGTGGAACTCTGGACCCTCTCGCCTGGCCCACCTCCTTCACTGTACTTGTTTGTCACAGCTGCCTAGCATCTTGTGGATTTATTTGTTCATTGTCTCTCTCCTAAGAGAGAGACAAGTGTCTCTAGAGACACACCTGTGTGTCACAAGCACTGAGTGAAGCTGGTGCTTCTGGCATGTTGGTCTCATTTCCCTCAGCGGATTATCCCCTGTTTGAGGGCAGAGATCATGTTTCCCCTGTCACGAACACTGTTCCTGTGCCTCTGCGTCAGGTACTGTGTGATGCCTTTCACCACCCTGAATGTGACAGTGCTGACATTGTTCTCATTGTAGGGAAGCTTTGTGCCCAGGCCAAGAGCGCCTGTGGAGAAGCAGCAAGAGCCTGCTTCTGCCCAAAGCCTCTGCTCGGAACTGCTCTGCTGACCCTCAGCCACGCATGAAGGCCCTTCCCTGGGCGAGTCACACATGATACCTGGCTGCCCTCCAGCTGTGGCGGACACCTGCAGCAGCTGGGCCTGGCCTGCAGCTCCACCACATGTGTTCTGTCTCTAGACCTCCACTGGGGACATCCACGATGATATGAGACTCACACCGCAGTTTCCTGTGATGTAATTAGCTCCCTGGAGCCTGGAGAATGGCCAGCCTGCTTGTGGGTGTATGTATATGTGTGCATATGTGCATGTATATACGGGTGTGCAGCTGCTTTTCTGGGACCCAGGAGTCTGCAGAAAAGAGGCAGGGTCTGCCTTTTTGTTTTTTTTAAAGAGACAGCAACATGGGCTGCCTAAGCACTGTGGAAACCAAGAGGCCCACTTCCTGGTGGCATGACCCTACCCAGTGACTTGACCTCTGTAGTTTCAGTACATTCATTAGTAAAACAAAAACAAGAATCACAGTCCTCATTGTGAAAAATTAGAAGGCACGGCAAGTGCTCAGGGCACACCCACCCACAAAGAGCTGGGATGAGGAACAGTGAGAAGTGAGGAGCTCATTCTGCAGGGCACTAGATGGGTTGGCAGGGGGACCCTGGCATCCAATTGCTGGGCAGTAAATGGCATATGGAGAGTGGAGCTCAAGGCAAAGCATGCAAGAGCAGTGCTGAGCAGAGTTTTTCTCCTCAATGAAATGCTCCCTGCAGCTGAGTCCAGAAGTACCTGCCTGCTTACTGGAGGGCTGTCCACTTGGCGGAAGGACCTTGTGGTGACCTTCTCTTTCCCAGCTCCTTCAGGTCCCATGATGTGACACGAGCCTGAGACACCTACTGGGAGCAGTAGTTAGAGGGTCAGTTCCTCTCAAGGCTGAGTCTAAGCTCTAATCCGACCTGAGCTGTGGGTATGGGCCTATCTGAGAGACCTGCCTTTTTACACTGGAGCTTTCCCTGCTTGGGATGATGGAGGGCACAGTCCTCCAGGGATCTTGAGGGGTTCTCTGGATGTTGACGAGCCCTGCCCACCACCACAGGCAGAACTTGCACCAATTTCTGTGGGGACCACCCTTTGTAGTCCCCACATCCAGGGCAGAGGGGTGCTATGGGGCTGTGGAGGGCCAGCCAGGGGAGTACCTGGTGACACACATGATCCCCTCATCCTCAGCAGTTCACTTACTGCCACCTCCTCCGAGGGCTGCACGGGGCATTGGCTGAAGGGGCTCAGGGCATGAGAGGCTCTCCAGGTGCCCCTATTCCTCCCCTAGCAGCTGGGCTTGAGCATTTGGGAAGCATCAGTGGCTAGAAAGGCTCTCCCACTATGGGGAGTACAGGTCCTTGAGAGGGCTGGTCCTCCTTATCCTACCCAGACTGTGAGCCCTTGGGTGGGCACCCCGTCTTCCTCTGCTTCATCTGTCTCATGGGAGCATTGCCTGCCTTGCCTGCCCCCAGGGCCACCTGAAGTCCCAGTGGCAATGTTGTGTGAAAGTACTGAAAAGATAAAGTCATAAAAACAATAAAACCAGTGAGCTCACGTTATTACTTTGCCCTTCATGTCCTTGTTCTGCTAACTCCGCAACTCTTGGCTGAACTGAATGCTTCACTGTAATGAGGTGGCAGAACAGTTTGTTCCCTGGTGTGCAGTGGACCAGACACTGAGCTGCGGCTTCATGGTCCATGCCCAGTGGGCCCTCCTGGCTGTGGGCTGTGGGCAAGCCTGCCGTCTCTGCCTCTGTTTCCCCTTTTGTGAAGTGAGACACTGGCCTAGGCTTGCATCAGAGTTCTCTTCCGTTCTGGGTAGACAACGTTTCCCCTGCCTTCCCTAGGGTCTTTCCAAGTGGGATGTCCCTGAAGCAGGTTGTGAATTGTTCCAGTTCTCTGTGCTTACTGACAGCACTTGCTGTCTTAGGTGGGAGCAGAGGGCACTACACCCCTGAATCCCATGTTCTCCATTATCTGGACACATCCATTAGAGCATGAGACAGCCCAGCTGCCCTCTAAGTATTACCCAGGCATGCCCTGGGCCTGGTGGGACTCTTTGAGGACCAAGCTGGACTTCAGATGAGGCACCAACCTCTGACCCCTCGCCACTGAACACTGCTGCATCCTCCTTGTCCTCCCCATTCTATCTATCCTCTCTGTCCTCCTGCCTGCCAGCTTTAAACCAAGAACTCCTGCACAGAGGGCCCACTCCCATATTGAAGAGTCCACCCAACTCCCTGGGAGGTGGTGTTAGCACCCTGTAGTGCCACACAAAGCCCCCACCATGTGGCCCCTCACACTGTGGTCCGGGCATCTCTATTCTTTCTACCACCTGCATCCAGGCTTTGTGCCTTATCTATACTGTGTTCTCTGCTCAGATTGCTTGTCCATCTATATCCTTTGATGTCCCTCCTCTGCGAAGCCTCCTGTGAGTCTCCTGCCCTTCTCAGGGAAGGGACTGGCTTCCATGCCTAATCCAATTTACATACTTGCCTTTGTCTGTCTCTCAGCTGTACTCTTCTTTCAGAAAAGGGCTTTGGGTCACTGCCCCTCCCCAGGTCTGGGTTGTGGGGTGAATGACTGAATATGTGACTGAGTGGGCAGTGGCCAAGTCTCCATCTTCTCCCATACCTGGGCCAGCTTAACTTGTGGACTGATAATGGGATAAGAATCACAAGCTCTGTCTGCTGAGCCAAAGGATGCTCTGGGCCCTTGCCTGGAGTAGTGTGTGGACAGATCAACACAGGAGGACATGGAGTGAGGAGCCCATGGGCAGGAGGCACATGGTTCCTTTCTCTCCCACAGTCTGAACTCTCAGCTGGACCCTGGAGCCTGCTCGGGAGCTGGGCTGCCCATAGTCTTCTGTTGGTGAGACAAATGCTCACTCTGTACCCAGGGTTAGTTAGGTAGCTTGGTTCATCCCATGCAAGAGTTGGGTTGGGAGAAAGCAGTGAGTGTCCTCCAGGTGGGCAAGGAGCTTTCTGACAGGAGAGTGATGGGGATGGAGAAGGTGTTCTGCTGACTCCAGGCCACTCTCCAGTGTTCTCTGGACACTCAGGACATCTTGAGTGTCAACACCTTGTCTTACTCTTCGAGATTCATGTGCGAAGCTCTGAGAAATCCTGTGATGAAAACCACACACTGGACCCTGTGTATCTTTGCAGAAGCTAGTCCTCCCCAGTGCCTGGGACCTTTGATCCTTTCTTCTGAGAGGGACACCACAGCTATTCCTACCCCTCAGGCAGTTCTGAGAAGAGAGGTTAAGAGCCTGGGAGATGTTAACATACCACACTGGCCTTGGGGGACTTGAGTCTCCCCAGGCCCCTCCTAATCCCCAGCCTCAGGCTCAGGGACCACCCCAAAATTCTCTTTGGAGCCTCATATCTTTGCTGCTTCTTGTTATCCCTAATCTAGGGTCCAGCATTAACAATAAACTGATATTTAAAAAGCAGTCACTATAGAGCTAGTTCATCATGAATATTATAACCTGAAAAACAGAAAAAAATAAAGAGAGGGAGAACTACAGATCATTCTCTCCTATGAAGATAGATGCAAAAACCTTAAATAGAAAGTGAACAGATCATATCAGCTGTACTAATAGCATATTCATTACTGGGTCTGCCTGGATGGTAGTCAGAGGGTGCAGAGGTGCATCAGAAACCACATTGCTCTGTTTTCTTACCTGGGAGGGTGATGTGGGCATTTGCACTTTGGGGAATTCGTGGAGCTGCCCCTTAGGCACTGTGCAGTCTCAGTGTAATGTCACACTTCAAAATAAGTTTAAGAGGAAATGCAACTGGTGGGGAGAAGAAATTTACTCTATCTACAGCAAACTGAGGATTAACAATTTAAGAATCAATGAGACAAACTACAAACAGACTATAGAAAAAATGAGCAAATGATTAAAAAAAAAAAGGAACACTTCACTGAAGAGGAAACATCAATGGCCAATCTAAATAAGAAATCAGATGTCCATCACCAATCACCAAGAAAATACAAATTAAAACAATGAAACACTATTTCTATGCCCAGCAGTTTGGAAAAATTGTGTCTGATAATCCCAAGAGTGGATGACATAATGAGCAGTGGGAAATCTCACACCCATGGGCTAGAGTGTAAATTAATCCAACCACAGAGAAGAGCAGAGTGAAAAATGTGTGAATTTGAAAAATACATTCCTGAAGATGCTGAAATTTCACTCTGGGTACATACCCTTGGGTACAATGAAAAAGCAGAATAAAGATGTGCATTATGGTGTAAAACACAATTGGAAATAACTTAAATCATTAGGGAAGTAGATGAATAAATGTGAGATATTTAAATGATAGAATCCTTATGGAGAGGTTAAAGTGAAAGAATTAGATCTGTATGTATCAAAATAGATTAGAACTTGAAAGAAGGCCTTTGAGGATCATCAACACCCACATGCATTCATGGACCCTGTGTGCATGTGCATGCATGCATTTATATGCCATGAGACATGAAAATGCAGACTGTGAAGAGGCCTCTCAAGCCATGCCAGCATTTGTTTCCAGGGAGGAGGGAAACCACCTTGAGTTTTGAGTCAGGAGGGAACATTATCTGCAATATTTTACTATGGTTACATGAATTTAAAACTTCTAAAGTTTTAAACATGGCCAGATCTCAGCATTTATAAATTCTGATGGTGGATACACTGGTGTTGGTTATTTAGTTCCCTGTACTTTTCTATAGTTTTAAAACGTTAAAGCAAGAAAACACACTCAAACACACACACGAAAACCAAGGGAATTAACTAGGAAAAAAATATTTTAAAAAGGCGAGTGGAATTGGAGAAGGTGGCAGCTCCTCCTGCACCTTGAGCACTGCTGGCTCCTGAGCCTTCTCTGGGCCCCCGGTCAGGCCTGATTTTGGGGTTCACACTCGCAAACTTGCCCAGCCCATGACAGAGTCTGAGCCCACCAAGGCTCCCCCACTTCACCGAAGGATGGTATCAGCGGGGTATCCTGGAATATAACCTTGGTCACTTGTCTGGAGCCTATTTACTCAGGCTCCAGGAGGCTCTCTAGTCACCCTTTGCCTCTGGGCAGCCCCTCTGGTCTCCAGTTCTGATTCTGTTAAACTGAGTTTATAAGTGGCTGCAGAATTTGGCTAAAGCTCTATCTGATTTCTTTGCATGCAGTGCTTGTGACTGGTGAGCCTGGCAGTTTTCCCACAGACAAGCACTTTGGGTAGTAGAAAAATATATTGAATGAGATCCTTTAAGCTTTGAATTGAAATGTATATATCCTCAAACAATATCCCATAACCAAAGATAACTTAGAACATGTGAATCTTTTATGGTGTTACAGTTGGAAAGGGTTAATATTTAGTCATGTTAGGGACAAACAGAAAGGGAAATAAGTAAGGACTTTTTTATTGCTAAGCAGTTTTCTGCTGTATGGGTATATCATAATTCATTTATTCATTCTTCCATTGCAGTACTTTTGGATTCATTTCAGTTTTTTTCTTTGCTATTAAGGATAAAGCTGCTGTAAATATTCATGTACAAATCTGTTTGGTTATCAGTTTTCATTTCTTTTGTGTAAATGCCTAGGGATGAAAATGTTGGATTATAGGGGATGCTTATATTCAGCTTTAGTAGATCCTGTTAGCCAGACTTCCATAATAGTTGTACCAACTTATACTCCCACCTATTTTGTATGTAAAGTTCTAGTTGCCTCACATCCTTGTCAACACGTGGTATTGTCAATAGTTTTAGTTTTAGGTGTGCTAATAGATGTGTTTTGGCATCTCCTTATGGTTTTAATTTTAATTTTAATTTCTCTCAATGACTGGTGATTTTAAGCTTCATTTTGCTGGTTTTATTTCAGTTTTTATTTCAGTGGTACTAAGCACATTATTTGCATTGTTGTGCAACCATCACCATCATCCATCTCTAAAATTTTCATCTTCCCAAACTGATATTCTATGCTCATTAAACATTAACTACACATTACCCCCTTCCCCTACCCCCTGAGTTTCGCATTCACAAACTTAACCAGTCTGTGATTAAGCCTGAGCCTGGAAACCATTCCCTGGAAACCACTATTCTACTTTCTGTCTCTGTAAACGTGACCACTCCAAGTATCTCATATAAGTGGGATTATGGGAGGATGGAGGCCTTCATGTGGTAACCAACAATCCTGACAGGGAGCATTTCCCCTCATCTTTACTCCTGGCACCAGTAAAAAGGAAGTCTGTGCTCTTGTCACAGAATAATCTTTCGCCTGCATGCTGGATCCCAGCCCCTTCTGTTCCCTTAAAGAGAGAAATTCATTCATGATTTCTACCCTCTGCTTTATTTTTAATGCTTTGCATCAAAATTGTTTTCTTTCTTATACTTTATAAACCAGTTTATCTTTATTCTTTTTGTAAAAAGAAAGAAAGAAAAATAAGGGAGAGGGAAGGAAGGAAGGGGAAAAAAGGAAATTTTCCCTGGAACCTACATTCCTCACTAACTGTGGCTGCATATTTCTCCTTTCTTTAACAATTGAATTTAAAAAAAAGCATTTTTGATTGTGGTTAAAATACAGATAAGATAAAACTGACCATCTTAAAGAATTTTTTTCATGAAATCCTTTCAGTATTTCTTGTAGGGCAGTTCTAGTGGTAGCAAGCTCCCTCAGCTTTTGCTTATCCGAGAATATCTTAATCTCTTCCTCACTTTTAAAGGACAGTTTTGCCAGGTATAGAATTCTCAGTTGACAATTTTTTTCTTCTTTCAGAATTTAAATATATCCTCTCATTGCCTTCTGGTCTTCAAGGTGTCCGCTGAGAAATTCATTGCCAATATCAGTATGGATCCCTTGTAAATGATGAGGCACCTTTCCCATGCAGCTATCAAGATTCTTTCTTTGTCCTTGTCTTTCATCAGGTTGATTACAATGTAATTTAGTGTGAGCTTGTTTGGGTTTATCCTATTAGAGTTTGTTGAACTTCTTATATTTTTATAGTCATTCTTTACTCAAATTTGTCACTTTTTGCTGTCACTTCTTCAAATAGACTCTCTTATCCTTTCTTTTCTCCTTTTGAGGCTCTTACTGTGCCTATGTTGGTCTGCTTTATAGTATCTTATAAGTCTCTGAGGTTCTGCTCACTTTTCGTCATTCTTTTTTCCTCAGACTTGATAATTTTATTTTATTTTCATTATTATTTTATTTTTTAATTTTTATCTTTTTTTCCTTTCTTATTTTAAAGATATGGGGTACAATTCAGGGTTAGGCATACAAATGTTCATTATACAGGTACCCTTGTTGATGAGGTGTGTCCCTAATGCCGCCAGCAGATTCCCACTACTGTCAATCCTGCTTCCCCCGCACCTCCCAGCAGTTTCCCGCTACTGCCAATCCTTTTCTTATAGTATTAAGATAATTGTTCAAGGTCTGTTTATGAGTGAGAACATGTGATACTCAGTTCTTTGCTTCTGTGACGCATCACTCAGTATTATAGACTCTAAGTCCATCCAGGTTGCTGTGAAGTTCAAGACTTTGTTCTTCTCTATGGCTGTGTAATATTCCATTGTGCATATGTACCATATTTTTTTCAGCCAGTCCTCTTTTGATGGGCAGCATGGTTGGTTCCATGCTCTTGCTACTGTGAACGATGCTGTGATAAACACACATGTGCAAGTATCTTTTTTATAGAATCAGTTAAGTTCTTTCAGATATATTCACACTAGGGTGATTGTGGGGTCATATGGAACGTTGATTTTTACATCTTTTTGGAATCGCCACACTGTTTTTCACAGAGGTTATACTAGTTTACACTCCCACCAGCTCTGTAGAAGTGTTCTCTTTTTGCTGCATCCTCTCCAGCATCTGTCGTTTTTTGAATTATTGATGATAGCCATCCTGACTGGAGTTAGGTGTATTTCAGTGTAGTTTTAATTTGGATTTCTTTGATGACTAGTGAGGCTGAGCATTTTTTCATGTATCTGTTGGTTGCTCGTATGTCTTCTTTTGAGAAGTGTCTATTCATATCTTTTGTCTACTTCATAATTGGGCTGTTTGGTTTTTTCTTTTCAGCACATTTGAGTTCCTTGTAGTTCCTTGATGTTAGGCCTTTGTCAGACATGGAGTGGCAAATATTTTTTCCCAATCTGTGGGCTATCTACCTGCTCTCTTGATGGTTTCTTTGGCTTTGGAGAAGCCTGTCAGTTTGATGAGATCCCACTTGTCTATCTTATTTCTTATGGTATGGGTGCTTGGAGTTTTGATCAGGAATTGGTTGCCAGTTTCAATTTCCATAAGGCTGTCTCCTGCATTTTCTAAGGTTCTTATAGTCTGAGGTTTTACATTTAGGCCTTTGATTCATTTAGAATTGATTTTTTTTTTTTTTGGTGATAGGTAGGGGTCTTATTTTAATCTTCGGCATATGGTCAGTTCTCCCAGCACCATTTATTGAATAAGTTCTCCTTTCCTCAGTGGTTGGTGGTGGAAGCTTTGTCAAAGATGAGTTAGTTGAGAAATTGAGGTTTTGTCTCTGAAATCTCTATCCTGTTCCTTTAGTCTATATGCCTGTTCTTGTACCAATACCAGGCTGTTTTGATTATTGCAGCTTTATAATAGAGTTTAAAGTCTGGGAGTGTGATACCTCTCACTCTGTTTGTTTTTTTTTTTTGGCTGAGGATGCTTTAGGTGATCTGTGG
>CAUYQG010160406.1:0-16153 GCA_963574415.1 Tarsius wallacei | reverse complement strand
GCCATGAGCGTACCACTGCGCTCCAGCCTGGACGACAGAGGGAGACTCCAACTCAAAAAAAAAAAAAAAAAAGAGAGAAAGAAAGAAAGCAGGGTTTCCCATGCAGCCATGAGATTCCATCCAAAGCGCCATCCCTGGAGTCCACAACCTCTGTAGGAGCCACACACCCATCAAGTTTCCATGGATGGAAAGTCAAGGTCAAGGGTTCATGGCAGGTGGCTGTCCTCTGCCCTGTAGAATGTTTTGCAGCATCTCTAGTCTCTACCTGCTGGGTACTAGCAGCATCTCAAAGTCGTGACAACCAAAAATGTCTCCAGACCTTGCCAAATGTCACCCAGGAGGCACAACCACCCCTGGCTGACAGCCCCTGGCTTAGCAGAATATATTCCCCCACCCCGCCCCACCCTCGGCTGGAGAGAATGCTGTGATGTCAGCCACCTCCTGAGCCATCCTGTAGGTCACAGTCTGGGGGAGATTATGTCCACACTCATGCCGTGGCATGTTTCTCCTTAGACGCGACTTACAGGGACTGGGCGCCAACTCACTCACAGCTACCTTTATTAGACTGTCAAGGAAGAGGGGGCCCATAGGGTAGAATAAGTTGCGATCTATTTCAAGTCGTGTTTTCGGAGACTACTTAATGGTGCCAGGGCATGTGTGTAATCAAATGCCAGGCACCAAAAGCAGGCAACGGTATTGCTTGTCCCCAAATGGTCCCCGTTTTGTAGCTACCCGTGATTCTATTGCTTTTGGGGAATTCTCTGGAAGTTCCATCTGAAGACTCTGTCTCAAAATGACATCAGCCAGGAGAGCATTCCCGAACCTCATTTTTAACAGGCATCAGACACGAGCGCGAGAGAACACACACTGTGTACTGATGGCATTTAATGTCCTGATCAGATAATACAATGCGCTGATTCTCTGGTATAAGGACAGGAGTCGTGATTTTGCCCTCAAATTGGCAACCATCCTCCTCTCTCTTCTACTGGACTGATGTGAGGGCAGCCTGTTTCTAGGCTCCATCAGCGGGGAGGGAGGGGAGGAGGGGGGTGACTGTATCTAGCAGCCTGTGATGCTAGGTAGCTGAGTGTTAACACCCGCCTTCTCCAGTTACAGGAGATGAAAGAAGGCAGCAAGGGAACATGAAGTGCCAACCTCTCCTCCCTCCTTCTCACTGCCTCCAAATAATTGTGGCTGGGCATGGTGGCTCACACCTGTATTCCCAGCACTTTGGGAGGCCAAGGTGGGAGAATCTCTTGAGTCCAGGGGTTCAAGACCAGCCTGGGCAACATAACATCTCTACAAAAAGTCAATAAAATTACCCAGATTTAATGGCGTGTGCCTGTAGTCCCAGGTACTCAGGAGGCTGAGGCAGGAGGATCCCTTCAGCCCAGGAGGTCAAGGCTGCCATGAACCATGATCGTGCCACTGAACTCCAGCCTGGGCAACAGAGCACAGTCCCGTCTCTAAACACAGAAATAAAAATGTAAAAGCCAATAATTAAATATTGGCTTGCTAATAAAATATTACAGTGGATTGAGTGTGTTTCTGGAATGAATACTTCTTGTAATCAATCAATTGATTGGCTTATATACATACACCGAAACCTTAATAGTGGTTATCTCTGGAGAAGTGTGATTATAGGTAACTTTTTCCCTTTTAAAATCAGTGTTATTGGCAGGGCGTGGTGGCTTATTCCTGTAATCCCAGCATTTTGGGAGGCCAGGATGGGAGGATTGCTTGAGCCCAGAACTTCAAGACCAGCTTGAGCAACATAGCGAGACCTCAGCTCTACAAAAAAAAAATTAGCCTGGTGTGGTGGCATGCGCTACCACAGAGGCAGAAGAATTGCCTGAGCCCAGGAGGTCGAGGCTGCTATGATCTGTGATCATGTCACTTCCCTCCAGCCTAGGTAACAGAGTGAGACTCCAACTTAAAAATAAATAAGTAAAATAAAAATAAAATAAATGGAGGCAACCCCTTCGGGTCCCCTTCCACTGTGGAAGCTTTTCTGTCCTTTCAATAAATCCTGCTTTCTCACTTATAAAATAAAATAAATGTTATTGAAGTATATTTACATATCGTAAAGTGCACCCATTTTAAAAGACCAGGTTTCTAAGTTCTGATGAATGGGCACACCCATGTAGCCACAACCTCAGTGGATATGGACACAGAACACTCCCACAGCCTCAAAAAAGTTATCTGCACTCCTCTGTGGCCAATCCCAGCCACCCACTCTCGGCCCTAAGCAGTCCCTGATCTGCTCTCTGTCACTATAGATAGTCTTACCCTTTCTTGAATGTCACATAAATAGAATGTTTGAAATGCCCTCTCTTTGTTCTGATGTATTTGACTCGGCATAACAGTTTTTGAGATTCATCTATGTTGGTACTTGTATAGTTGTCTGTTCCATTTTGTTGCTGGCTGATATATCCATTACCAGGATAGATCTCTTATGGGTAAATTTTATTTTAGACTTGTTTTAATTTTTAAAAAATAAATGTCATTTTTTAAGTTCACAGGCCTGGCGTGGTGACTCATACCTGTAATCAGCACTCTAGGAGACAGAGGTGGGAGAATTGCTTGAACCCAGGAGTTCAAGACCAGCCTGGGCAATGTAGAAAGACCCCATCTCTACAAGAAATCAAAAAATTAACAGGTGTGGTGGCACATACCTATAGTCCCAACTACTCAGGAGGCTGAGGAGGGAGGATCACCTGAGCCCAGGAGGTCAAGGCCGTGGTGAGCTGTGATTGTGCCACTGCTCTCCAGCATGGGTGAGAGTGAGACCCTGACTCAAAACAACAACAACAAAAACAAAAACAGTTCACAGGCACTTTGTGAAGAGCCCAAATGCCAGGCTGCTATTGACCCATGGACATGGGTGCCACACAGTCACACAGAATGGAAGGCCATGGGTTGTGTTTTTTTAAATAAAAACTATTGTGTTTTTCAGATTAATTGTGTCTCTCTCCCACACCAGCCTTTGTGGTAAAGCTGCTCAAACTGACCAATTTAAATGAGACTTCCTTTCTTTCCTCTCTGTCTGGTCTAAGTCAGTTGCCAAGAAGCAATGAAAGGAAGGAATTTGCAGGGCCGGTGGGTGCAGACATGTGGAGTTTGTACCAATATTCCAAAACTCACCCATACCCCTATTTGCATCGACCAGTCCAGACAATCTTCAGATGGACATGAGTGATGGTATCATCCACTTTGCAGGTTAGGAAGTTGAGGCAAGGTTAATGGTTCACCTAAGACCCCAAAACAAAGAATGGACATGGCTGGTGAGGAGTCGGGGTGCCTCCTGGAGCCTCAGCAGTGTGAAGAGGCCAGACTCAAAAGGGGCCGGAAACCGAGGACCCAGGGACCCCCTCTTGCATATCTGTCGATTATACTGACTTCCTCCGCTATGTCACTTCAGCACTGGAGTGACCATCCCAGACTAAATGAAGTCTGTTGGGTCCTGTTTCACCATCTCAAAGTTTTTCACCTGCAAATGTCCAGGTGAGGGCTTTTTTCTTTTTTGGTAGAGACGAAATCTTGCTAGGTTGCCCAGGCTGGTCTCAAACTTGTGGTCTCAAGCAATCTTCTAGCCTCCGCCTTCCAAAATGCTGGGATGACAGGCGTGAGCCACTGCGCCCAGCCTCTGGGTGAAGCTTCTGATGGGCCTGTGACCTTTACCCAGACAGGACCCCTGAGTCTCAGGTTCCCAGCCCCAGGCTCAGAGAAGGAAAGTCAATGGCCCCAGGTCTCCCAGGGAGAAGGCTTGGAAGCTAGGCTGCTGTACTTGCTTTCTGGGGCAGCCATAACAACACCACAAACCGGAGGCTTGAACAACGATGAGAAATTTATTGTCTCCTTGTTCTGGAGGCCGAGTCTGAGATCAGGGCATGGGCAGGGCCGGTGCCTTCTGAGGGCTATGGAGAAGAATCTGTTCCATGCCCCTCTCTGCGGGAAATCTATGGCATTCCATGGCTTGTAGACAGACACACTATCCTGCTCTCTGCCTTCATGTTCAAGGCACTCTCCCTGTGTGTGTCTATGTCCAAACGTCCCCTTTTTATAAGGACATTGGTCTTTATAAGTCATTCGACTAGGGTCCCACCCTGTTGCAGTATACCCTCATCTTAACTTATTATCTGCAGCAAACCTGCTTCCACATAAGGTCACATGCTGAGGTACCAAAGGTGAGGACTTCAAGGGCTTTTGAGAGGGGGACACATTTTGGCCCATAACAGAGCCCAAAGCCCACCACTGGCTCTGCCCCAGCTGGTTTTAGCCATACTAGCCACAGCACACCTAGCTCTCCTAGCCTCCTGCACCCCGGGCGTCTCACCCTTTTTTTAAAACTGGAACTGGCATGGATGCAAGTCTGCCCTACTCTCCTTAAGTGCACACTAGGATGTTCACAGGAAGCAGTCATGATTTTCGAGGCTCCACGTCGGGCACCCCGGGCAGGACATGACTCAACTCTGGGCGAAGCCCTTAGGAAGTCTTCATTCAGACGACGGCCCATTGTCCGCGGGACTCTCCAGCACGCTCCAGTGTCATCAGGCAACTTCAGAGGCATTAAACCTGAACAGCTCACAAAGGACTAATGAGCTTCATTCAGCGTGGACGACAATGACCCACGAATCTAAACCGACCTGTGTCCCCTCCGCCCTAGTGGGTTCACAATAGCCGTGGTTGACAGGTGGCTGGGTTCTAGGCCAGGGGTTCAGGTAAGTGGCTTATTTTCACGCTCACGGCCGCCGCAGCCTCGACCTGCAGGACTCAGGTGATCCTTCCGCATCCGCCTTCCAAGTAGCTGGAACTGCAGGCGTGTACCACCATGCCGAGCTAATTTTTTAAAATTTATTGTAGAGACGAGGTCTCGCCATGTTGCCCAGACTGGTCTTGAACCTGTGGGTTCAGGCAATTCCTCTCACCTCCTCCTCCCAAAGTGCTGGGATTACAGGTGTGAGACACTGCACCTGGCTATTTTGGCTAAAAATCTTAAGTAGATTTTACATGGGGGTTAACCAACCAAATCTACTTCGAGGGTCAGCTGCATTTTAGAAGGCCTGGATATGGGTGAAGTCGGGAAAGATGACCCTCTCCGCTGCTTTAGCTGTGACAGACATCACCGGTTAATCGTGGATTCAGCCCCTAAGACCACAGGCCAGTAAGCCACAGGACAGGGACTGGAATCCAGGCCTGTGCATACTAGAGTCAGTGTTCGTTTTGTACTTTGATTTGGTGACTCACAGTTTTGAGTCTGTACTTGGTGTTTGCTTCCTTGAAAGGAGAAGTGCAAATGGGGCCAACGACCCATCCGAGTCCCAGCAGCCATGTCCCTCTCACTCATCTCCACAGAACACTTGCCTTGCCAGAGTTGAAAAAGAAAAAGAAAGAATATCTACAGAAGCTTTCTGGTCTACCTCTCCTATTTTGCAGGTTGGGAAACTGAGGTTTAGAGAAGGGAAGAAGGAGCCTCACCCAAAACCACATAGGTGATGGGCAGCAAAACCAGAAACCAGGCTCAGAACTCCTACCCCCCCCAGGGCTCCCCCCACCAACCTCCTACTTCTTTTTCCCAGCCTCTGACAGACGGACCTGTGTACCTCTCACCTGTCTGCCTGTCGTCCAAGCTTGTGATGCGTCCCTGGGGAGGCTCATTTTCCTCTTGTTCCACCTGCCCCAGCCCCTTGAAACCCAGCTGCGTGCTCCCTCCTGCTCCCTAATGATGTGTGCGGCTGCTTCCTCCACCTCCTGGGATCTCTGCAGGTTTCCACACCTTCCACATGCTTCCTCTGGGCCTCCCTGCTGGTGTCACCATCCTCAGCCCCAGAGAAAGCTCTGAACCCTGCCCTGGCTCCACCCTAGCCATTTCTATGGGGCCTCTCTGGCTCCGGTTCCCACCCCCCACTCCCCTTCTCTGCCACCTTCAACTGCCCAATGCAGGACTGATTGGATGGGATGGGCCCAGCATACAAAGTGCAGGCAGACCTCCCCACCCCATGTGGCTACAAACCAGTGTGGCCGTGACAAATCCAGGAAATGTTAAGGCTTTTTGTTGTTGTTTGCTTTTACAAAAATGATACATTTTTCACTTGGAAAAATACAAAGGCACAATAAATTAAAAAGCAAATTATAGGCCAGGTGCAGTGGCTCATGTCTATAATCTCAGCACTTTGGGACACCAAGTCAGGAGGATTGTTTGAGGCTAGGAATTTGAGACCAGCCTGGGCAACGTAGTGAGACCACGTCTCAACAACAACAACAACAACAACAACAAATTAGTCAGGTGTGGTGGTGCATGCCAATGGGCACAGCTACTCAGGAGGCTGAGGTGGAAGGATTGCTTGAACCCAGGACATTGAGGCTGTGGTGAGCCGGGCCGGGATCACGCCACTGTGCCCCAGCTTGGGTGATAGAGTGAGACCCTATCTTAAAAAAAAAAAAGCAAATTTTAGGCTGAGACCCCATCTCTACAAAAAATAAAACAAACTATAATGCATATTAATTTAGTACCTACTATATCCTAAATGCCACATTCATATTAGCTCATTTGATCCCAAAACAACATAAATGAACTTCTGGAGGACAAAGACAGAGTTTATTCAACAAATAAATGACAAGGAAAAAACATGAGGGGGGTAGAATTTTCAACGAAGAGACTTTCAAATGATTATTGACTGTAGAGGGCCAGGCAGGCGGCTGGGCTGATGGAACAAGGGTAGCAGCATGTTGGCTGAGGTCAGAGCTCCTGCAGGGGCTCACTGTGAAATTCTTGAGGTTCAGAGGGGTATGTGTCAGCCAAGCATCACATGTGGGTCTTATGGATCTCGCCTGAAACAAATCACATGTAAAAAGACAAGTACGGGTCAACTGAGGACTCATGAACACTGGGTAGGTATTAGGTGATACTGAGAAATTGCATCGAAAAATTCTAGGTGTATTCATGGTCACGTGGTGAATTTAAATTTTTTTTTTTTTTTTGAGTTGGAGTCTCACTCTATCACCCAGACTGGAGTGCAGTGGCCGCTCCCGGCCACCGCAACCTCGGCCTGCTGGGCTCCGGCGATCCTTCCGCCTCAGCCTTCCGAGTAGCTGGAACTACAGGCACGCGCTACCATGCCCGGCTGATTTTTTGATTTATTGTAGAGATGAGGTCTCGCCAAGTTGCCCAGGCGGGTCTCGAACCCACGGGCACAGGCAATCCACTCACCTCAGCCTCCCAAGACGCGGGATTACACAGGCTGAGCCACCGAGCCAGCGATTTTTAAATTTTTCACAGGGTCTCTAGGTTTGGGATTTGCTTTAAAATAACCACTAGGGTGGGGGTGGGGAGGTGAAAGTGAAATAAGATTGGACATTTATTGCTCACTGTCAAAGATGGGTGATGGGTAGTCAGGGTCCATTGAATAATTTCTTTTTCTTTTGTGAATGTTTGTGAATTCAAATGATAAAACTTTAAAACCCTGTGAGATAGGTGCTATTCTTTTGCAGCTGAGGAAGCTGAACTGAGGTTTAGTAATGTCAGGTAATTTGTCCAAGATCCTTCATTCCTGAATGTGGATTAAAATAAAAATTCCGAATGAGTACAACCTCGATGGAAACTGATATGGAGATTTCTCAAAGAACTAAAAGCAATCTACCATTCGATCCAGCAATCCCACACCGTGGTATCTACCCAAAGGAAAAGAGATCGTTATACAAAAAGACACCTGCACGCGTTTGTTTACGGCAGCACAATTCCTAATCACAAAGATGTGGAACCAACCTAAATGCTCATCAGCTGAGCAGTGAACAATGAAAACGTGGTGTATATATATCCATGGACTACTATTCAGCCATAAAAAAGAATGAAATAATGTCTTTTGCAGTAATCTGGATGGAAATGGAGAATGTCACCCTAAGTAACACAGAAATGGAAAACCAAACACCACATGTTCTCATTTATAAGTGGGAGCTCAACTAAGGATCTGCAAAGGCACAGAGAATGGTATCATGGAGGCGGGTGCGATGGCTCACACCTGTAATCTCAGCACTTTGGGAGGCAGAGGCGAAAGGATTGCCTGAGCCCAGGGGTTCGAGACCAGCCTAGGCAAATAGGTAAGATCTTGTCTCTACAATAAATCAAAAAAATTCGCCGGGCATGGTGGCGCACGCTTGTCATGCCAGCTACTTGGAAGACTGAGGCGAAAGGATCGCCTGAGCCCGGCAGGTCAAGGCTGCGGTGGCTGAGAGCGTGCCACTGCACTCCAGCCTGGGCGACAGAGTGAGACTCTGACTCAGAAAAAAGAGAGAGAGAGAGAATGGTATAATGGACATTGGAGACTCAGAAGAGGGGGGAGGGAAGGAGTGGAAGGATGAGAAATTCTTTACTGGGTACATTGTGCACAGGTGGGGGCGGAGGGTACACTGAAAGCCCAGACTTCTTCACAGCTATACAAGGCAACCATGTCACCAAAAACTATTTGTACCCCTGAAAGCTATTGACATTAAAAAGAAAAAAAAAATCCTACCTGCAATCCCATCACTCCTCTTAACATCCTGGTAGAGAGATCTTGTAGCTTTTCTATGCAAATACAAGGACTTTAAATGATGAAAAATATACATGCTGCCTGGCTCCATCCTCATCAACATAAATGTTAGTGTGTCCCTACGGAGAAGGAACCAACCCGCAGGCCCACCCTAAGCTAAGCACCCTCAACATGTGACTCAGGGGACCTCATTAATCCTCCAGCAACTCTGGCAGGTGAGTGTCATTGTCCCGACTTGAACAGAGAAGTGAGAAGTGGCTTGCCCAAGGTCACAGAGCCCATAATTGATATACAGTCATGCTAGCGTCTGATGATGGGACTTTACACCTGCTTCCCCCTTGACTGTGAGCTTCTGGCTGGCAGCTGTATGCTCTGCTTTCTTGACTACCTTATCCTGGTGCCTGAACAGGATAAATGCAGATTCCTTGAACGGACAAAGGAATGAAGCTGGGAGTTGAATACCCTTCCTCCAATCAGCTAATATCTAGGTGTTTTGTTTTTGTGTTTGTTTTTGAGTCAGGGTCCCACTCTGTTGCCCAGGCTGGAGTGCAGTGGCACGATCATGGTTCATCACAGCCTTGACCTTCTGCGCTCAGGCGATCCTTCCGCCTCAGCCTCCTAAGTAACTGGGACTACAGGTGTCAGCCACCATGCCTGGCTAGTTTTTTGATGTTTCTGTAGAGATGAGTTCTCGCTATGTTGGTTAGGCTGCTCTCAAACTCCTAGGCCCAAGTGATCCTCTCACCCTGGCCTCCCAAAGTGCTGGGATTATAGATGTGAACCACCACGCCCACCCAGTTTCCTTTCTTGTTATGGCTGAATAATAATCCATGGTAAGGCTATGCCACAATTTGGAAGTTTATTGTTGAAGTTTATTGCATTCATCCAACAGTGGATGTCCGGCTGTTGCAAACACAGTTGGCTGTGAGCACGGGTGTACAGATATCTCTTTGAGTCTCTGTTTTCAGTTCTTGTTGGTATGTACCCAGAAGTGGGATTGTTGGATCATACAGCACTTCTACTTTTCCAGGTGTTCCTTTGAATCAATTGTTATTCTGAGTTTTTCACCTAACCACGCCTTTCCATGGTGCCATGTTTTGGTCATGCTGATGGCCACACATGGCTTCCGGGAGGCAGAGTGGTCCCTGTTGTCTTCATGGAAGCTGTCCCTCCTCCCGGAGCCTCCTTCTTGTCTGTGGCTGGCCATGACTCCGGTTTCAGGGACTCCACTCACCCTTCATGACTCCGGCCTTGTCACCGACTAGCTGAGGGCTCTGGAGAACACCTGGAAGCCCCTTTCCTGCCCCCATCCTAATGGACTACCGGGCTGTCCCCTCTCCTGGGGGAGCAGCAACCTCTGTCTCCGCTCTCTGCTCCCTCCCTTCCCTGTCTCCTTCACTGCTCTCACTAATCCTGCATGAATGAATGTTATTGAAGTCATTAAGTAATTACCTCCTCTCCTGGGGGCTGTTTCCAACTTTTCAATATAAGTAGCAAAGCAACAACAAAGAGAGGTGTGTTTTGTTTCCCCTATGTTGATGAATCATTTTCCGAAGATAAATGTCCAGGAGGGGGGTAGCTCATCACTGGATTTGGGGCGAGGGAAGCCATTTGTGGGACCAAGGAGCCCAAGGAAGCCGGGCCATCACAGGAGCCTGATGGTGGAAGGCATGCTCGCCCACCCTCTGTGACCAGGGACTTCTCCCCATTGCACAGACGGTCCCTGTAGTGGGTTGAGTGGTGCCCCCCAAAAGATACGCCCACCTCGAATCAGTGAATGTGACCTTATTTGGAAAAAGGGTTTTAGCAAATGTAATTAAGGATCTCAGAATGAGATCATCCTGGATTAGAGAGATCCGGAACCCAAGGACAAGTTACTACAATGGAAGAGAAAGAGACACACACCGAGACCCAGAGAAGAAGTCAATATGAGGATGGAGGCCGAGGTTGGAAGTGTCCGTCCACAAGGCAAGAAATGCCAAGCACCGCAGTGTCCCCTACAAACTGGGAGAGAGGCGTGGGATGGAGTCTGCCTCAGAGCTTTCAGAAGAAACCAACCCAGTTGACTACTTGATTGGGATCTCTGGCCTCCTGAACTGTGAGAGAATAAATTTATTTATATTTCATTTCATTTCATTATTTTTTGAGGCAGTCTCACTCTGTGGCCCAGGCTTCAGTGCAGTGGCATGATCACAGCTCACTGCAGCCTTGACCTCCTGGGCTCAGGTGAGTCTTTTGCCTCAGCCTCCCAAGTAGCTGAGACTATAGGCGCTGCCACCACCCTCAGCTAATTTTTTAAAAAATTTTTGTAGAGATTAGTTCTTGCTATGTTGCCTGGCCTGATCTTGAACCTCTGGATTCAAGTGATCCTCCTGCCTCGGCCTCCCGGTGTGGGGATTACACACATGAGCCACTGTGTCTGGTCAGATTTCTGTCATTTCTTTTTTTTTTTTTTTTTTGAGTTGGAGTCTCACTCTCGCCCAGACTGGAGTGCAGTGGCTGCTCCCGGCCACCACAGCCTCGACCTGCTGGGCTCCAGCGATCCTTCCGCCTCAGCCTTCCGAGTAGCTGGAACCACAGGCGCACGCTACCAGGCCCAGCTAATTTTTGATTTATTGTAGAGATGAGGTCTCGTCAAGTTGCCCAGGTGGGTCTCGAATCTGCAGGCTCAGGCAATCCACTCACCTCAGCCTCCCCAAGCGAGGGATTACAGGCTGAGCCACGGAGCCCGGCTAGATTTCTGTCACTTTAAGGCATCAAGTTTGTGCTACTTGTTACAGCAGCCTTGGGACACTCATACGGTCCTCTTCTCTGCAGTCCCTTCCAGAGGGACACAGCCACCACTGCAGTCCCCAAGCTGGCTCATCCTCAGGGCAGGCAAGAGGTGGCCCTGGGCTAAGTGCCAGACCCTTCAGAGGAAAACACTGGGGTTATGCAGTGGGGCAGGACCTCAGCTCCCCAGGAAAGCAGGGCCTGACATGGGCTGGGGGCAGGCCCTGGCAAGCCTCTTAGGAAACTAAACTCAGACTCTTTTCATTGTCCACACAAATTCCAGGTGGACTGAGGCCAGCATATGAGAAACAACACTTGAAAATATTTAGTAGAAAATACAAGACAATATTTCCATAACCTTGGTGTAGGAAGGGATTTCTTAAACAAGATAAGCCTTGAAGCCTGAAGCATTTGACTATGTTACAATTTTTAAAAACCTCTGTATATCAACAGATATCATAAACAAGTAGAACAAGCTACAGACCAACACAGAAGTCTCACAATGCAGGTTGGCACCCAGAATCTGCAAAGAATTCCTATAAATAGATGGCAAAGATCACTTCATGGCTCCAACTGCAAAGTGGGTAAAGACATGGACAGGGGATCCCCCCAACAGAAGCAGTAATGTAAGAAAATAATCTTTTTTTTAGTTGAGTTCTCACTCTGTCACTCAGGCTGGAGAGCAGTGGCATGATCACAGTTCACCATAGCCTCTACCTCCTGGGCTCAAGTGATTCTTCCACCTCAGCCTCCCAAGTAGCTGAGACTACAGGCACGCATCACCATGCCTGACTCATCTTTTTCTGATATATTGTAGAGATGAGGTCTTGCCATATTGCCCAGCTTGGTCTTGAACTCCTGAGCTCAGGCAATCCTCTTGCCTCGGTCTCCCAAAGTGCTGGGATGACGGGTGTGAGCCACCACACCCAGCAGGAAAAGCCTCTTGATCTTGCTAAAATAAATCGAAGAGAGAGACAACTTAAACAACAGTGACACTCCATGGCATCTTCATCAAATTAGCAGAAAATGAAAGAATCTGAAGTAGCCAAAGACCCGTAAGGAGGCGGAGGAGCAGAGGCCAGGCCCCTGCTGGCAGATGAACACTGGCACATTGGTATCATCAGGCTGGGAAATGTTTACTTCACGTGGCGTTACGGTCCGAACTGCGTCCCTTCAAATTCCTGTGCTGAAGACCTCACCCTCAGCACCTCACAATGAGGCTGTATTTGGAGAAAGGACCTTGAAGAGGTCATTAGGGTAAAATGAAGCCATGGGGAGGGGGGTCTTGATCCAGTATGGCTGGTGGACTTGCAAGAAGAGGAGATTAGAACACAGGCACACAGAGGGAAGGCCATGTGAAGACATGGGAGAAGGCGCCCATCGTCAAGCCAAGGGGAGAAACCTCAGAGAACACCAAGCCTGCCCACACCTTGACCTTGAACTTCCAGCTTCCAAAACTTGGAGAAAAGAAAGTCCTGGTGTTTAAGCTAATCAGTCTGTTGTGGCAGCTCCAGCAAACTCACATACCTGGCAAAGTAAGAGATGCTCAGGACATCCTCTGCAGCTTAATGCAGGTATCAATCTTAGCCCTCTGTTACTCAGGTGTGGTACCTGAACCAAGGGCACCCGCATCACCTGCAAGCTTGTCAGAGATGCAGGTTCTCGCCCCACCCCAGACCCGCTGAATTAGGACCCGCATTTTAACTTTGGATTTTTTTCTTTCTTTCTTTTTTTTTTTTAGAGACAGGGTCTTGATGTGTTGACAGGCTAGAGCGCAGTGGCTATTCACAGGTGTGATCACAGCACACTACAGCCTCAAACCAGAGCTCAAGAGATCCTCCCACCTCAACCTAACTTTGACGTTCAACTAGTGGTTTTTTCCTCAAACTTTAATGCACACACACACACATTACCTGGGTTTTTTGTTCAAGTGCAGATTCTCCCAGAAAGTCCAAGGCAGGGCCTGAGACTGGACATTTCTCACCAGCTCCCAGGGCTGCTGCTGGTCTGAGAAGCACTTTGAGAATAAGGAGCCAAGCCAGTCATCCTCAGCCCAGCTCTGGCTGCCACCGTAACCCCTCCATTGATGACAGGAGGAACTATACCACGCCCTTGCCCAAATCAATTAAATCAGACTGTCTGGGTTGGGGTCTGGGCTCTGTTTTTTTTTTTTTAATGCCCTCAGAGAATTATATTGTGCTACCTCGGCAGGGAGTGGTGGCTCACATCTGTAATCCTGGCACTTTGAGAGACCCGGGGGGAGGATCACTTGAGTCCAGGTGTTCAAGACCAGCCTGGGCAACATAGTGAGACCCTGTTTCAATAATTAAATAATTAATGCTTCCTATTTTTTTTATTTTTTTGAGTTGGAGTCTCACTCTGTTGCCCAGACTGGAGTGCAGTGGCCGCTCCCGGCCACTGCAACCTCGACCTGCTGGGCTCTGGCGATCCTTCCGCCTCAGCCTTCCGAGTAGCCGGAATTACAGGCACGTGCTACCACGCCCAGCTGATTTTTTTATTTATTGTAGAGATGAGGTCTCGCCAAGTTGCCCAGGTGGGTCTCGAACCCGCGGGCTCAGCCAATCCACTCACCTCAGCCTCCCAAAGTGCGGGATTACAGGCTGAGCCACCGAGCCCGGCAGTTAATGCTTCCTAGACTGAGAAGTGCTGTCCTAGCGCTGGTGAGTCACCTGGAGGCAGGGAGTCCCAGGTACCTGGAAATAGACTAGGATGTGGCCTCTAGCTTTACCAAGTTCCCTAAATGAGTGATGCACCTTGTTTCCCCCTCCCCCCCAGCAAAATTTGAGAACCACTCACCCCAGAGCCTGAACTCGCATCAGAATCCCCTGGAGGGCTCGTTAAAACACAGATTGGTCAGGCGGTGTCTCACGCCTGTAATTGCAGCATTTTGGGAGGCTGAGGCAAGAGGATTGCTTGAGCCCAGGAGTTCAAGACCAGCTTGGGCAACAGAGCAAGTCCTCATCTCTATGGGCTCCTCAGCATGTGGCATTGTGTTACAGTAGCTCTAGGAAACGAGCACAGTCATCAGCCTAGGGGTGGCTGATTAATCATGGCACACACGCCCGAGGGAATACTCCGTGAGAGTGACAGTGGCCAACAGAGGCAAGTTGTAGGGTGACACAGAAAGTATGATGCCACTTACGTAAAGTTCAAAAAAATAAAAGTACAATATCTAGTTATTGCAAACATGAATAAGTATTAACAATATCAAAAACAGGCAGGGCATGGTGGCTCACGCCTATAATCCCTGCACTTTGGGCGGCCAAGGTGGGAGGATCGCTTGAGCCCAGGAGTTAGAGACCAGCCTGGGCAACATAGCAAAACCTCATCTTTACAAACAAACAAAAAAATTAGGCCGGCAGGGTGGTGTGTGCCTATAACTTCAGCTATGCGGGAGGCTAAGGCAGAAGGATTGCCTGAACCCAGGAGGTTGAGGCTGCAGTGAGCCGTGATTGTGCCACTGCACTCCAGCCTGGGAGACAGAGTGAGACTTCAACTCAATCAGTCAATCAATCACAGGTATGGAAGGAGACATGCCAGGTTGGAACAGGAAAGTGCTGCTCTGTACCAGGAGAGAGAAGAGAAAACCTTTTGGGAAGTCTGTGGTTTCAGCTGTATCTATAATATTATGTTTCCTGAAATGGTTTGAAAAGAATTAGGTAGAATTCACTCAATTAACAAATATTACTTGAGTGCACACTGTGTGGGGCAGACGAGAGCCCCGTGGAAAGCTACAGAAGCCTCTGCCAGATGCTTCTTAATTCGCTTGCCCTCTCTGGGCACCCATCACCCCTTCTCCCCACCAAACATGACTCGCGTTTCTCCACGCACAAGGTGAGTTTCAGAAAGCAGCCATCTTCCTGTGTCTTCAAACACACACACACACACACACACACACACACACACACACACACGTAGACTTCAAAAGAACAACACGACACAGCAATTTCCTCTCCTTACTTCTTTTCTTCAAAAAGAAGCAGAAAATTCAGATCTACCTTTCGTATCATGGTAACAGAAAAGAACAAAAATACACCAGGAAAGAAGCTGTTAGCAAGACAAACACAAACCCACTTTCCAGTGAACAAGGCATGCAAATCCGGATCCCTTAAAGCCCACAGGCCCAGAGAAAATGCAAAGAGGAAGCAAATCCGTGGAGAAACGTTGGACCTCAAGAGCAACCGCGGTACTCACCCCCGCCCACACACCCTGACATATGCACACCAGAGTCAGGGTGGGGCTGGCTTCTGGGGGAGCTGAGGGGTCACTGGGGCTCCCACCTGATCCAGCCAACTCAGAAGGCTGCGAGATAGGGGAGGCAAGTCACATCCAGGGAGGTCAGGAGCCTGGGGTGTGGGCATGAGACCAGGCAGAAGGGGGTTGGGGACGCTGGGGTCACATGGGGAGGGGCCAGGGGCCCCCCAGTGAAGGTCTCAAACACAGAGCTTTTGTGAGTGCCCCAGCAATGGGCAGGTGACTAACAAAGAAACAACTGGATGCGGTGGCTCACAACTGTCATCCCAGAGCTTTGGGAGGGCGAAGCAGGAGGATAGCTTGAGCCCAGGAGTTTGAGACCAGCCTGGGCAAAACAACGAGACCTCCGTCTCTACAAAAAGTTGAAAAATTAGCTGGGCATGGTGGTACACGCCTGTGGTCTCAGCTATTCAGGAGGCTAGGGTCGGAAGATCGCTTGAACCCAGGAGTTCGAGGCTGCATGATTGCACCACTGCACTTCCAGCCTGGGCAACAGAGTGAGACCTCATCTCTTAAAAAAAGAAAGAAAGAAAAAGAAACTAAGATTAAAACACCATTTTATTCTTTTTCAGATTTTG
>CAUYQG010160405.1:0-11505 GCA_963574415.1 Tarsius wallacei | reverse complement strand
TGTTTTGAAAACATTGACCTTCAATTCATCAGATGTCACTTATTAAGTCATAAGTCACATCCCATTCAATTAAAAGAAAAATTGGCCAAGCATGGTGACTCATGCCTGTAATCCCAGCATTTTGGGAGGCCAAGGCAGGGTGATCACTTGAGCCCAGGAGTTCAAGACCAGCCTGGGCAACATAGCAAGACTTCGTCTCTACAAAAAAACATAAAAATAAAAAAATAAAGAGAAAAGAAAAAAGATGTCAAATAGTAAGTGAGCAGATTCTCCCACTCGGATGTGACTCATGGCTCTCTGGTTTGTGATGACTCTGCAACTCCACATCCTCAGAGGGGATGGTAATGGTACCTTCTCCCTGGGGATGGCAGTTTCAATGAGATAATGTGTAAATTGCTCGGTGGCGGTTCCCACCCAGCCGTGGTAAGTGCTCAGCTGTGTGGCTGGGATTCCCATTGGGCCTGGACATGGGTTCACATGTGGGGCTCTGGCCCTGTGGGTGATGGTGTTACAACTATCCCTTTCCCTGAGCACGCTTGTTTGGCTAAAGGAGAGACTCTCTGGGGAAACCACCCATTTGTCAAAGAAGCGCTGTATGTACTTACATGTGTATAAGTGTAGGTGTGCACACGTGTGTGTCCGGGTCCTTGTGGCAGGCCTGCAGGGTGGCCCTCAGCACCCCAGCTGGTGTCATGCCATGGACTCCCCAGCATGGGGGTGTGGGATATGGAGTTCATGTCCACCCTTTTGCCAGGCTTGGCCGGTTTGCCATGGAACATGGCAGCTGGAAAGAGATTGCATAGAAGATGTGATACGCTATGTGTGCTCTGGGCCCAGAGCCCCAGGAGCTGGTGAGTGGCTCTGGGCCCACTCTGGCCTCTGGTGGGAGCAGCTGCAGGAGCCGTGCTGCGGTCCCCACGGGGGGTGCACTGGCCGTCAGAAGTCCCTTTGTACCCCAGACTCCCGGGGTGGAGCTGGCTGGGCTGCCCAGAGGTGCCTTCCTCAATGGACCCCTCTGCCATCTCTCACCTGCTCCCAGAATGCAGACCTAGCATTTCCCTCACTTGATTCCCATGGCAGCCCTGTGAGGAAGGAGTAGCCCATTCCACACATGGGAAAATTGAGGCTTACGGGGTCTGTCTGCCCGATGGGCCATTGGCAATTTGCTAGGCAAAATGCAGATTCCCACGGCCCTACCTGGAGGTTGTAATGTGGGAATTGGGGCCCAGGCCTCTATTTTGAGCAGCCCTTGTGGGGAGCCGTGAGGATCAGGAGAGACTCGGGGCCTCTTGGAGCTGGGGCTGTGTTCTGACAACCGCATCTCCGCTCAGGGCTGCCCTCAGCCTCCCCGGGTGAAAAGTGACGGTCTCGCCGGGGTCGTGGTGACAATTCCACAGCAGCCTGTGAGCACACGGGGGACGGGGTGCCTGCGTGTGGTGAGAGCTCAGTAAGTATTGATTTGTTGCTGTGATTCCACGTGGATTCACCATCAGAGCAGTTTAAGAAACAACCATTGAAGGTGTCCATGCATGACCTCAGTAGACCTCCTCAGAGTGTGGCTTTCTCGGAACGTGGGAGCCAGGGCTGCTTGTCCCATCTTAGAGATGAAATGGTGGCAGACCTTGATCACGGCCTTTGGTTATAAATCACTGATGAGGAAATTCAGCCCCTGCCAGGACCTAGCCATGGAGTCAGTGTATGCTCCCCTGTCTGCGGGGGCTTCCTCTGGGAAGGCAGGGTCCTCCA
Source organism: Tarsius wallacei (assembly GCA_963574415.1). NCBI lineage: Eukaryota > Metazoa > Chordata > Mammalia > Primates > Tarsiidae > Tarsius > Tarsius wallacei. The sequence goes on along the minus strand of CAUYQG010160405.1, from coordinate 9,759 downwards.
ACGGCCCAGAGCTGAGCAAACCAGGAGCTGTGGGTCCCCTCATGAGTGTGGGTAGATGTGTGTGTGTGATGAGTGAGCATGAATGGGTGTGTGGACGGGTGTGTGTTTGAATGAGTGTGTTGGTGAGTATAGGTGTGTGTGTGTGTGTGTGTGTGTGTGTGTGGATGGGTGTGTGTGGAGTGGGTGAATGTGTATATGAGTGAATGTGTGTCTTTGGGTGTGTGAGTATGTGGGTGTGTCTGTGTGTGTAGAGTGTGGGTGTGTGTGTGAGTGTGTGAATGTGGATGTGTGTGTGAGTGTGGATGGGTGTGTGCTTGAGTACATGTGTGCATCACCCTGCAGTGGGACCGTGTCCTGGCCAAGGCTGGTCCCCGCCTGGCCCCTGAGCTGTAGGGTCAGACTCTGGCCATCTGTGACCCTGAGCAGGTCTGAGCGAGTGAATGACGCTCTCACTTGTTTCTACTTATTTTTCCCAAGTGCTTGTGTGGCTCCTGTGCATTTCAGTATTTAATGGTAGGCATGCTTTGGTTTTTATTTAGGAGTTTGGTGATGCTTTTGTGACTAGAAATATGCCCTAGGAACACGGCTGTTGTTTGTATTAATTAGCCTCTGGGAAATGGGTTTTGTTGCTTGTGTTTTACTTAGAGCCATGGTTTCCAAGAATCCACTGAGGACATTAAGTGCAGAACCATGGTACTGAGGGGTTGCTCACATGGGCGCTTGGCCACCAGTGCTCCCCCGTGGGCCCATCCTTCAGTGGATGGGACACGTGGGCTGGGGCATCACAGGTCACCGCCCGCCCACCACCTCCCCTGGGTGGCATTTCCCGGAACACTGGGACACACCTCCAGGCAGGGAGGGTGACGCCAGTTTCCAGAAGAGCAGTGGGGGCAGGAGAGGAAATGTGACCACTCACCTCCCACCCACACCTGTTCTGGACCCAGAGAACAGGGCCCACTGTGCCCCATACCCCATGCCAGAGGCCCTGCCCAAAGCACTTCTGAGACGGCCTCGGCCGGCGAGCACCTCATTGGCCCACGTGCTTGTCTGTCCACATGGGAGTCATCTGTTGAGCACCTAACATGTGCACACATTGAGGTTGGGGTCTTGAGTTGACCTGCAGACATGGTGCCCACTCTTGTGGGGTGACATCAGCAGGGAAGATGGACAGTTGCATGATGGGAGAGCTTTCTGGGCGAGGACACCCAGGGAGTCCTGGGTTGGCTGATCTTACCTTGTGCAGGGTTTGAGGAGGGCTTCCCACAAGTTCACCCCTCAGAGGCAAACAGAGCTGCTTCAATGCTGGGGCAGAGATGCGACTGTCAGCACATGGTGAACTGACTGGAGGATGCCCAGGAAGGCAGAACCTTCTGGGAGTGGTCAGCAGCGCAGCCTTCATCCTTGGCATGGTGAAGCCAGGCTCTGCAAGGGGTGGCCGGGTCCCACGTGGGGCAGGCAGCCCTCCTAGGATGCTCCGCCCAGTTGAACCAGCCCATAGCTGCTGCCTCTTGAGGTGACTGGCCTTGCCAAGAGGCTTTTTGAATTCACATTTTCCACATCGACCTGATGTTTTGAAAACATTGACCTTCAATTCATCAGATGTCACTTATTAAGTCATAAGTCACATCCCATTCAATTAAAAGAAGACAATAGGCTGGTGACTCAGTCCCTGGCCTTTTGGCAGGAGGCAGCCCTAGATGCTGGAGGCCAGAGGAAAGACTACACCTTATCCCTGGTCCCTATTGTTCCTGGGGCAGGCAGTGTGTTACTCCTGAGAGAGAGGCTAGGCTGGGAATGAGACCTGGCTGGGAGTGAGGCCTGGCTGGGAGGGAAGCCTGATTGGGAAAGAGACTGGGACTGGGAGGGAGACCGGGCTGGCAGTGTGGTTGGAGCAGCCATGACAGGCCAGGAACACTAGGCCCAGCTGGGGGCCTTGAGCTCAACACACTCTTCTTTTTTTTGAGTTGGAGTCTCACTCTGTCACCCAGGCTGCAGTGCAGTGGCACACTCATGACCCCTGTAGCCTCGACCTGCTAGACTCAGGTGATCCTTCCACCTCAGCCTTCCAAGTAGCTGGAACTACAGGTACGTGCCGCCATACCCAGCTAATTTTTTAAAAAATATATTGTAGAGATGAGATCTTGCCAAGTTGCCCAGGCAGGTCTCGAACCCGTGGGCTCAGGCAGTCCTCTTACCTCAGCCTCCGAAAGTGCTGGGATTGTAGGTTGCACTGCCACGCCTGGCTGAGCCTCACTCTTGAGAAGCAAGGAGCCCTGGTGGAAAGGCAAGGCCTGCTCGCACAGGCTGGAGAGGAGCCAAGGCCACATATGCAGCCGTGCTCCACTGGAAAGGAAGAGACAGCAGATTGTGTACTGGCAGGGAGTGAGTCAGGGTCTTCCTGGAGGAAGTGCACTTGAGAGACCAGTTGTAGTGGGGTTGGTGGAGGGGGAGGATGGCATTCTAGCTGAGGGATCTGCAGCATGATAAGAGACTGGGAGGTGGGGACAGTGGTGCGAAAGAGTGGGGCACACAGGGGCAGGTTCGGTGGGCGATGGAGAGCCATGGCAGATTCTTGTGCATAGGTGGCACTCAGAAAAAAGAACAGGTTCAAGTGAATGTAAAAACGTCCAAGGGCATGGAAGAGGGGAACTGTAAATCCACTGGCGTGGGTTAGTGTGTTTCCCAAAGATGACAGGGGAGTGTCCCTTCCTCGGGGATCACAGCACCTTATTCAGAGCTCCATGGAGGCAGAAGACTGGAGGCTGACATGAGCCTGAAGTCCAGAGCCGCCTCCCTACCCTTGCACCCCAGGGTCCCCATGTATGAGGTGGGGAGAATAATATGCTGCCTCAGGCTTGAGTGAAGCATCATCGAGTCATGCATGTAAAATGCTGTGGGTGTGTAGATGGGGGAGGGGACTGTAGTCAGTGGCCAGGCCCTGAGAAACCCACAGCGGGAATCCCCAGTTGGGGAATCTAAAGGCCTTTTCAAAAAACAGTGTTGGGGACCCATGGCCATGAGTGGACTTTAGGAACCTGTTGATGGACTTGGTTCATTAAAATAAAACAGTAAGCCAGGCATGGTGGCTCACACCTATAATCCCAGCACTTTGGGAGGCCGAGGAAAGAGGATTGCCTGGGCTTAGGGGTTCAAGACCAGCCTGGACAACTTGGCAAGACCTCGTCTCTACAGTAAATTATAAGATTAGCTGGACGTGGTGGCACATGCCTGTAGTTCCAGCTACTTGGAAGGCTGAGGCAGAAGGATTGCCTGAGCCCAGCCCAGCAGGTCGAGGCTACAGTGGCCATGTGTGCCACTGCACTCCAACCTGGGTGACAGAGTGAGACTGACTCAAAAAATAAATAAATAAAATAATACGGTAGAGAGAATAACCACGGCATTTTACAGATCTTAAATTAGGAACAAGTGGAACTTCTCTCTGGGCATGACAGCTCACATCTATAATCCCAGCACTTTGGGGGGCCGAGGCAGGAGGATCACCTGAGACCAGGAGTTAGAGACCAGCCTGGGCAACATAGTAAGACTCCATGTATAAAAAAACCAATGAAGGGAACTTCTTTTAGCATCAATTTCCTCATCTATAAAATGGGCTAGTACTAGTGCCTGCGAGACACTGGCATTAGATGTGGCTGGGGCCAATTCTCCATGGATGCCCTGGACTGGCCCAACTCTCTGTCGCTCCCTGTCCTTTCTCACTGGAGGAGCAAGCACTTCCACCCAGTTTCCAGGAGGCTCTGATGGATGTGTGTCCTTCCTTGCAGGGATTCAAGGCAGAAGGCTGGGACTCACTGCCTTTTGTGCAGCAACGAACAGCCCCAGCTCTGGCCCCACCCTGGCTGCAAGACCCCAGCTGGCTTTTCCTTCCCCGGGACTCAATTTCTCAATTTTCTCATCTGTCACCATGGCTAATAATAGTGCACATCCCACCTGCAGAAATAGTGTGAGGGCAAGGCAAGCTAGTGTGCAGAACTGCCAGTGAGGATCCAGCCCAGCCACGTGGGCAGGGTTCCCAGAACCCCAGCCCCCTCTTGTGCATGACTTGGCTCCAGCTCAGGTGACAGCTTCTGGAGTAGGAGTATTAAAACCTGGGTCTCCTCATCTGCTCTCTGCATCACCTCCCCTTTCACTTTCACCTCCCTGGGCTGGTCATGCCTTCCTTCTTTCATACATTCACTTATTCATTTACGAATCTTTCTGCCGGTCATTGTGCTGGGCACTGGGAGACCCGGAGGGTGAGCAGCAGGGTGTACCACTGCCCTCATGAGGATTCAGTTTCAGCATTTGAATCCCACGTACCACCAAATGTATAATTATCAGTTGAGAGGAGTCTGGGAAGGAAAAATGGGACTCTGAGACCAGGGTCTCTAGGGGGTCACGGAAGACCTGATGGCAGGGACATTTCATGGCTTAGGATCACTGGGTTGTGGAGAGGGGAGGAGCCCAGGTGGAGGGAATGGCCCGGCAAAGGTGGGGAGGTGGGAGGTCCCCTGTAGGCAGGCAGAGGTGACTGCAGGCCAGGAGGCGGGTGAGGGCCCCGCCTGGAGGAGTCGCTGGGCCTGGCCATGAGAAGCACAAAGGACACGATAAGGAATGTGTCCTAACCTAGGCTCTAACCTAGGCCCTCGCAGAGCTGTGAGCAGATTCTCCTGGAAAGTTCACTCTGGCTGAAAGGGAAGAGCAAGAGAAAGGAAAGAGACCCACGGGGTCTCCTGCAGTATCTGAGCAAGGGGATGGTGGTCCCCACTTCCCACTAGGGAAACCCTTCCTCTTTTTCTTTTTTTTTTTTTTGAGTCAGGGTCTCTGCTACCCAGGCTGGAGTACAGTGGCACAATCACAACTTACTGCAGTCTCAAATTCCAGGGCTCAGGTGATCCTTCTGCCTCAGCCTCCCAAGTAGCTAGGACTACAGGCACGCACCACCACACCCAGCTAATTTTTTTTATTTTGTAGAGACAAGGTCTCACTTTGTTGCTCAGGCTGGTCTCGAACACCTGAGCTCGAGCAATCCTCTTGCCTCAACCTCCCAAAGTGCTGGGATTATAGGCGTGAGCCCCTGCACCCAGCCTGGCCCTGCCTCTCTAATCACGTGCTAGAGGAACGCCTGACAATCTGTGCTTAGTGAGACCAGAATCCTGGTGGTGACACAGGATAAGGTCACAGCCACTTGGGGCGTCTCCTGCAGTCACGGGGCCATGAATTCTAATCCAGACTTCTTCTGAGGAATTGAGAAGGCTGTTGACGAGGCCCCATGGTTGCTGGCAGATCCAAGTTCACCGTCTCAGTGAACCTCACCCTGCGGGTGTGAGTGGGAGGCCCCTGTTGTCCAAATGAAGGATCCGGGTAGGCGCAAGCAAGGGCCTTGCCAGGATCCCGAGGCTCCTATTGGCCGGGTGCTTGGGGCCAGGGTCTGTAATTCCCCTCAATGGGTAACTCCAGGGGAGCCCATTCCTTCTCTGAGTTGCTTGGGACAGTCCCACAGTCAAGAGCACTGTGTAGCCACAGGCCTGTGGCTGGGGGGCCCACAGAGTTCGTGATTCCTCATCTAAGCCACTCCGTCCACACTTGCCCTCCTGGCTTCCTAGGATCCCCCAGGTCTGGTGGGCAGTGGGCGGCCTCACCGGGGAAGGCTCTGTCCCTAAGCTCCCCCTCATCCTTCCTCTTGATCCTAGGTCAAGGCGGGGCTGTTCCCTCTGCATACCAGGCCCCTTACATGTACATTTTTCTTCTGTGATTTTCCTGTTTTGATGAGACACTACTCTGGAGTGTGCAGGTTCCCAAGAGGGGATGGAGGCCCCGGCCCTGCCAGCCAGTCATTCAGCTTTGCTCCCAGGCCCAGCCGCACATCCGCCAGGGCCGACTTACCCTCCCACCCCCATGCCTCCTTGTCGCCCTTCCCGGCTGACTGCAGACCACGTTCCGGCCTAGAATCTGCCTCGCCCCTCCCCCGTCTGTGTCCTCCAGACTCAGGGCTGTGAGAGTTTACTAGAGTTCATGATCCATCTGCGCCCCCTGCATGGGGCTGATCAACAGACTGCCTGTGGGGAAAGGGACAGGACAGGGTGATACCTATCAAGTACATTAGCTCATTCGTTCATTCATCATACACACTGGGCACCTACCCTGTGTCAGGCAATGTTCTAGGTACTGGCATAAAAAGAGTGGGAGTTGCCAGGCATGGTGGCTCCCACCTGTAATCCCAGCACTTTGGGAAGCGGAGGCGAGAGGATTGCCTGAGTCTAGGGGTTCGAGACCAGCCTGAGCAACATGGTGAGACCTTGACTCTACAATAAATAAAAAAATTAGCCAGGCATTGTGGTGCACGCCTGTGGTTCTAGCTAGTTGGAAGGCTGAGGTGGAAGAATTGCCTGAGCCTAGCGGGTCAATGCTGTGGTGGCCTGGGCAAAAGAGTGAGACTCCGACTCAAAAATCAAAATAAAAAAGAATGGTAATGTGAGTGTCTGAGAGGTAACAAACAACAATGCCTCTCCTCCCTGTGAGATGTCACTACTCTCATCGGCTCCACTTTGCAGGCTGAAACTGAGACTTGGGGCTGGGCGTGGTGGTGTGCGCCTGGAGTCCCAGCTGCTCGGGAGGCTGAGGTGGAAGGATCACCTGAGTCCAGGAGTTTGAGGCAGCAGTGAGCTGTGATCAGGCCTCTACACTACAGCCTGGGTGACAGAGTGAGACCCCAACTCAAACAAAACAAAAACTAAAAAAACACTGTGGCTCTCACCTGTAATCCCAGCACTTTGGGAAACCGCGTTGGGGGATTGCTTGAGACCAGGAGTTCGAGACCAGCCTGGGCAACATATCAAGACCCTATCTCTACAAAAATAAAAGCAATAAAAAACAAAACAAAGCAGAGGCCCCAAGAACTGACACAGGTGCCCAGTGCTGCTATCGCCTCTCTGCCACCTCCCAGGGAGTCATTTTAGAAGCACTCCCCTCCCCCGGAATGCTTACACCTCTGGAACTGAGTGTGGCTGGACTCCAGCCCTGGCGCTGGCCTCAGCAGGTGCCCTTGGGCAGGGGATGGCTGTCAAGCTATACCCAGTGTCCTTGCCAAGACAGCGGTGTGGCCGGTGGGCGGCCCCCACTCCAGCTCGAGAGTGGGCACTGTGTGGCCTGCCACTGTTCCTCCTGCTGTTTCTCACCTTTAAGCCCGCCTGCCTGCAGCCTTTCTTAACTACTCAACTCTGCCAGAGACACTTGCTGAGGGCTCTTGTCATAAGTAATTGCAAGCTTTTAATCTCACCTTTGATGTACCTGTAACCATCTCCAACTCCTGCATGCTTGCTCATTACTTACTCATTCTTTCAACAAGCTGTCTTGATTCAGTGCCAGGCCCTGTGCCTGGGAGGGACCGGGGACACAGGTGAGCTGCAGGTTGCTCAGATGGGCTCAGTTCTTAGATGGGAGAGCAGGGGTGGTGGTGGCGGGAAGGCATGTGCCGACCTTGAAGGACCTTGACAATGACAGTGGTGGTAGCCAACCCTGAAGAGCCTTGTCTGTGCACCATCACTGTCTTGCCCCCTCACGTCTGTTAACTCATTTAATCCGCACAGCCTGTTATTAGGAACATTTCACACATTGAGAAGCCAAGGCACAGAGAGGTCAGCTAACCTGCCTGGGGCTGGGGGCAGAGCTGGGCCTTGAACCCAGACATCCTGGCTCCATTGGCCTCGCTCTTGCCCACTGGGCAAATGGCTGCACGAACACACACTCACCAGGTGATGGGAGCAGTGTGATCAGGTCTCAGAAGCATGACCAAGAGAGGCAGGAGAGGCAGGTTGCCTCGAGGCTCGTGAGGCTGAATCCAGGCCAGTGGGTGCCTGGGCAGGAGCCGTTCCTGGGCTGGTGCCAAGTGCAGGTCCTGGGGTCAGGGCCAGGAGAGGGACCAGCGCTCTGGGCCTCTGGTGTGGGGAGGGAGCCCAGGGCGCTGACCACACCCACGTTTCTTTGTGAGCAAAAACATATTCAGTAGTCAGGCTGGAGTCCACAGCGTTTGGAGTTTTGCCTGAGCTGGGCCCGGGCTGGTGGGGAGGAAGGGCCCGGCTGGGTGGACACCGGTCAGGCCAGCCCTGCAGGAGCCCAGTCCTGTCACTGACCACTGGAGTCACCCTGGGTGAAACGCATCCGCCCTCCTGGGCACTCAGCTCTGCCTCAGATTTGCCGCAGAGAATGAGACAGAGTCCTCATCGCACGGCCTGCAGGGCCCTGCGTGATCTGGCCTCTGTCTCCTTCACGGGCCTCATCCTGTGCCAGCAGCCCCCATGGCGCACCCGCCCCAGCAGCCATCACCACTTCTCACACAGGCCAGCCTCATGGTTCGGACTAGCACTGGCCATTCCCTCTGCTTGGAATGCCCTTCCAAATGCTCAGCATCGCCGGCCCCACCCCTCCCTGGGGTCTCCATCTTACTCTGACAGATCAGCCTGTGTTCCTCCCCATTCTTTCCACCCTCTGGAGCACTCACATCTCCTGGTGGCTTGTGTATTATCTGTTCCCTTCACGGTTCCCCCAAGGCACAGATCTTGCCCATCTTGTGTTACTCCTGTTGCCCCATGCCATCTGTGAAGCTGGCACTTGCGGACACCGTACTCAGTGAATATACAAACACCTATCGGCTAGAGGAATGGGCCTCAGTTTCCACATCCACCCAGGTGTGAGGTGCTGGCCTCGTGCGGGCTTGGTGCCCACTGCATCGCTCTGTCTTTTCTCATTGCTGGGCCAGCCCAGTACCCACCAGGTGATGAGTGGGGCAGAATGTGAGAAGGAAAGAAGGAAGAGGTGAAGAAGTCACCCGGCAACTTTTTAAGACCAAAAAAAGAATAAGGACAGGTATTCCAATTAGTAAGTGCAGAAGGAGTGGTGGAATGTGAAAGTCGCCTTTGCAACACCACCAGTCATAACTGCTTCAGTTGAAGTCCACTGGTGGATGCTATTAGTTCCTGGTAGTTTAAGCTGAAGCAAGGTGTTTGTACAGGCTCAGAGCCTCTCCCCCCACATATTGAGTAAGGACAAAGGGGGCAATAGTCACTTGGCAGACCCCATCTTAGCCAAGCGAGGAAGGCTGCCATCCCCAGTAACAAGACCCACGCCATCACGTCCCCTGACACGGTCCACCAAACAGGGTACGTAACTGTCGTATTCTTCCCAGTAACGTACAACCTGGAGACGTCAGACAAGCCTGGCTTGAGGGACATTCTAGAAAATAACTGACAAGTATTCTTCTAAAAGATCACAGTCATGAAAGACAAAGGAACCGTCAAAAACCAAAAGAGACATAGCTAAATGCAGTGTGGGGTACTGGACCAGAACAAGGGGCATTAACAGGAAACTGGTAGCCGGGCTCGGTGGCTCAGCCTGTAATCCCGCGCCTTTGGGAGGCTGAGGTGAGTGGATTGCCTGAGCCTGCGGGTTCGAGACTCGCCTGGGCAACTTGGCGAGACCTTATCTCTGTGATAAATCAAAAAATCAGCCGGGCGTGGTAGCGCGCGCCTGTAGTTCCAGCTACTTGGAAGGCTGAGGCGGAAGGATCACTGGAGCCCAGCAGGTCAAGGCTGCGGTGGCCGGGAGCGGCCACTGCACTCCAGTCTGGGCGACAGAGTGAGACTCCAACTCAAAAAAAAAAAAAAACACAGGAAACTGGTGAGATCTCACTAAACTGTATAGTTAGAAGATTGTTCCCAGGTTAATTCCTTAACTCTGAAAATTTTTCTTTTGTTCCTTCTTTTT
>CAUYQG010160404.1:0-12770 GCA_963574415.1 Tarsius wallacei | reverse complement strand
CAAGGGCAGCCTGATGGTGGGACTGACATCTCCAGTAGGAATTTGACAGAATCAGGGAGGCCCAGCTCAGACTTGACTGACCAGAGAGTCCAGCCAAAGCAAGCTCTTGGAAGGGCATTCCAGGCACGGGACAACTACCACAAAGTCACTTGGGTGAGAAGGAGCCTGACAGGTCCAAGGAATCATGAGAGAGCCCGTGTGGCCAGAACACAGAAGGTCAGAGAAAGATGGAGGTGGCAGGAAGAGTCAGATGCGGCCTTGCACCACGGGGAGGAGCCCAGACTTCAAGTGCAGCGAGAAGCCACTTAAGAGCTTTGCTTTGGATGAAAGAGAATGGCGTTGTGAGGTCCTCCTGGCTGTGACGTGGAGGGGGCCTGACCGGGCTCCCAGGTAGGGAGAGGGACGTCTGCTAGGAAGCTGTTCCGGCTAACCAGGGAAGACTATGATGTGGCCAGCTTGCGGAATGGAGGCTAGTGGCCAGAATCAGGGAGGATCCCAGGGTGAGCCAATCACTCCTGCTAATGGACAAGGATGCGGGAAGGGACTGGGAGGTCAGGATCTAGGATGACACTGTGGTATTGCCTAGAGCAGTGGGGTTGGATGTCAATGCCATTCGCTGGGATGGGGAAGACTTGGAGAGGACCAGGTTGCAGGCAAAGCCTCCAGCTTGGTATAGGTGACTGGTGGGTGGTGGCTGTGGTCACCCTCATCGTCATTATTGTGGTGGATGCTGTGGTATGCTGCCCAGAGCTCCTCTTCAGAGCCAACGCACCAGTCCTCCAGCTGCTGGGAAGGTCATAGAAGGTGTCGCCCAGTAGGTGACTCCCGCCCCTCTCTTGAGGCCACACCTCCTCCCAGGGCTGTGACCAATGAACAGCCCGGTGTTCTTCCCTAAACTGGAGACCACCCCATGGGCTGCCCCAGGCCCAAGCACCCCATGGGATCAGCCAGGGCCTCGGGGCAGCTGTGTGGCCAGCCAGCGTCTCCTGCCCCGCCCCATCACAGCCTACAGATGGGTGTCCGAGGGTCCATCCCAGCTTCTCACCACCCCTATGAGTCTGAGACTGGTGTTACCACCATGATCTCTATTACTAGGTCATTTCTGGAATCCTCTCCGGTTTGAAAACCATGTTATGAAGAATTCCAAGATGCCTCTCAAACTCCTCCAATGCTACTGTCTGAAAACACCTCACCCCCAACTTGTCTCCCCTCCGACATGCTGTCCCCTCAGAAGCAGCTTCCTGTCCTAGATTGAGGAAATACTGTGGGTGTTGTCTATGGAAGCATACTCGGACAAGTCGAAGCCTGGGGCCTGGTGTTGAGAAGGGACAGGTACCCTGTGAGCTGAGACACACCAAGGATGATGAAGGATTTTAGTATATTTTTTGTAGAGACAGGGTCTCATTATGTTGCCCAAGCTGGTCTTGAACTCCTGGCCTCAAGCAATCCTCCCGCCTCGGCCTCCCCAAATGCTGGGATTACAGGCGTGAGCCACCATGCCTGGCCTCACAGAGGCCTCTTGAGATTTTGTACCATCCTAAAATCCTGTTCCCAAGGAAGAAAAAATGTGTATCCGTGTGTGTGTGTGTGTGTGTGTGTGTGTGTGTGTGTGTGTGAGTGATGTGTCCGCATGTAACAGTATGCACTGTGTGCCTGCTGCTGGACAAATGCAGGGTCACTGCACATGGCTGCACAGGTGGCAGCCTCTGCAAGTGCACCTGGTCAGGACATTCGGGCTAACACCCGGCCCCTGTTCTCCTGCCCAGTCCTGTTCTCTGGGACAGTACAGTGTCTCTCTCTGCTCACCAAGTCACATGCCCTGACCCGGGCCGATTCTGCCCAGGGAAGCGGGGGGGGCTTTTCCTGATTGGCACAAACGCTCCTCATGAACAGAAACAAGGTGCACTTGTTACTCACCCTTTGGTCCTTGGCCTTAAGTCTAGCCTCTGCCTCTACTCTGGGAGACGGGGGATGGGATCCTGCAAGCCCCAATTTCCTCGCCATCATGCCCTGCCGAGTCCGTCCCAGGGACTCTGGGGGAGGAGGAGGAGGAGGGACTCCAGTTATCCAACCCCATCCTGACGGTCACTCCCGTCCTCCCCCCACCAGCAGCCAGTTCCGTCATCCCCGCGTGGCACTCTCAGGCCCAGCCACGGTCTCCGGCCACGCCAGCCTAAACACGCCCGCGCTCATCTGATCTTGGAAGTGAAGCAGCGTTAGGCCTGGTGAGCACTTGGATGGGAGAACCAGACACAGCTCCAGAGACACCAGCACCTGCTTCTCTGAGTTTTAGGTCCTAACTTTGTGGTTCCTTCTCCAGACCTATGGGTTCATGCAATCCCAATCTGTTCCCAGCGCTAAGGGGTAGTGGCGGCTTTTTTGCAGTTCCTATCTATGTCCTCAAGAGTCCCTTTCTCTTTCTCAGTCCTCCAACCCTTGTCTCATCAGTATCAATCAATCAACGGTAAAATCTGTATGTTCACATAGGGTGGGCTCTGTTTTTCTGACTGCGTCAGGGGAAGTGTGGGTGCGAGCCCCCTGCAGTCAGGGCCCTCCAGTTGGTGACAATCGTTCATTTATTCATTCGACAAACATTTGTAGTACAGTAAGTCCCCTGCATACGAACAAGTTCTGTTCTGAAAGCGCATTTGTAAGTCCAATGTGTTCGTAAGTCCCTCGAAGTCAGCCCAGGTACCCAACTCACACAACTGGCCATACCATACCAGCGACATCACTGCTGCTTTGACACTTGTTTCCAACACCCTGGGCTTGAAATAAAGACACTGTTCAACTGTGCTCCATACAGTCCTGCCCAAAAGCACAACCACTTGTAAAGGATGCACACACATGACCATGGATGCCAGACATGTGGGTTCGCGTAATTGGACATGCAAGCACACGTTCCTATCTTTGAAAGTTTGTAGCTTGAATGTTCGTATGTAGGAGACTCGCTGTATAATCCCTATGTAGAAGAGGCCTTTGGTTATACATATACACACATTATGTAAACAGTGTTTGTACCCTTGGGGCTATGCATAGACTACAACTGGAGGATATGCAGAAAAAGTACATGACTGTGATTCACGCTGGGAATTGGAGTTATTAGACGGCTAGGAATATTTTTCACCTAGTCTTCTGAGTTTTTAATGAGCTACTTACTACTGCTCTGTTTTGGAAGCCTGACTGAGATTCATGCATTCAGTGACAGGGTGGCCAGGCAGAGGGCGGCATTCTTGGAAGACAGAAGTTGATGGTGGAATCTCCAGTGGTCAGCACCCCGACAGTGTGACTCAACTGAGTGAGTGCGAAAAGGAACATCAAGATGTTGGATTGGTCCAGGGAACTCTGACTTAAGCCAATCAGTTTGAAATCTGGGCTTCTGTTTGATGACTATTAGAAGTGACATTCTCTTTCTGGGAGAATTTTTAATAACCTCTCTAAGATGAGTGTGGTGGCTCACGCCTATAATCCCAGCACTTTGGGAGGCCAAGATGGAAGGATTGCTAGAGCCCAAGAGTTTGAGACCTGTCTGAGCAACATAGTGAGACTTCATCTCTACCAAAAAAAAAAATCAATAAATTAGCCAGGTGTGACTGCACACACCTGTGGTCTCAACTACACAGGAGACTAAGGTGGAAGGATCGCCTGAGTCCAGGAGGTTGAGGCTGCAGTCAGCCATGATTGTACCACTGCACTCCAGCCTGGGTGACAAAGTAAGACCCAAATAAAAAACAAACCAAAGCAAAACCTTTCCAGATCAGGTTTTGACTCCCTGGAACCAGTGTAGCCTCAGTTGGAATGGATCTGCCTCTTAGCAACCAGTCTGGCAACTGTGCTTAATACCTGGAGTACCTCTGCCCCTCCCTCCCTGGCTGGGAAGTATGTGGGTGCAGATGCCCTGGCAGCCCCTTTGTGCTCATGAAGCAACTTGCCCTGAATATTAAAAGGACACCCAGAGTAGCACTGAATCAAGAAAATTGCACGGCCAGAGCCCTGGTCAGACTATGACAAAACCCACATGTCTTCACTGTTTAATCACATGTGTGTGGGGTCTCTATGCCTTGTGACGGGTATTTTTTGCACCCTCTTAGTTACCTCCTTACTTCACACTTGGCTGAACTGAGGTCCAGAGCAAAGAAGAGCTCTGTCTAATCTCTTGCAGCACCAGGACCTCAACCCTTAGTCAGATCGGCGGTCCCCTAATGAACCATAAAACCTCCTTGACCACATTGTGGGTGGCAACAGGGACTCCAATTTTTGTTGAGTGAATTAATTACTGAGCAAGAATGGGATCAGAGGAAGTTCTGGCAGGGGCACAGGTTAAACACAGGTTTGAAGTGAGTGGGGGGATGACTCAGAGAGGACAATAATGAGAAACCCCCAAGAGTCTGTTCCATTTCAGTCCCATGGACACATTTCCAGTACAAAAGGCTTCGTGCAACTCCAGGCTTTCTGTAGATAAATCTCAGCTTGCCACTGGGTCCAGAAACAATAAATATCCAAAGCCCAGAAAGCTTTTTGAAGCTTATTATAAAAATAACAGAAAGTGCTCTAGAAAGATCCCAGAGTGCCAAATCCAATCAGGGACTCGTGGTTGGGTGGAGATGGGGGGGACAGAGTCTCAGTATGGTGCCACGATTCTTCTCCAAACAGGACCATGTGAGAGGCTGTCACCGTGCAATTAGAAAGTGTCACTGTTCTTCATGAAACTTCGGTTTTCCTTATATGTAAGATGGTAAAAATAATAACACAGATGCACCACGACGGTTTGCGTGTCCCCTCTAAAATGCACATGGAAATTTAACAGCCGTGTGACTGTGTGAACAGGTGAGGCTTCCGGAGGCAGTGAGGCATGCGGGCTCTGCCTCATGAATGGCTTCATGCCTGTGTTAGTTCTGGGTTGTCATGGGGGAATCCTGGAGGCTGGGAACATACAGAGGAAAGAGGTTTGCTTGGCTCACAGTTCCACGTGGCACCGGCCTCTGCTGGGCTTCCTGTGAGGCCTCTGGGAGCCACAGTCATTGCGGAAGGCAACTTCCGCAACGTGGCACGTCACATGGTGAGAGCAGGAGCAAGAGAGGGAGAAGGAGGGGCGGGGCTCTTTGAAACAGCCTGCTCTCGCGTGAACTCGTAGAGCGAGACCTCACTCGTGCCCATGGGAATGGCAGCGATCCACTCACTAGGGATCTACCCTCATGACCCAAGCCCCTCCCACTAGGCCACACCCCCAACACCGGAACCACATTTCAGCATGAAGCCTGAGGGAAGGGCATCCACCCTGTGTCAGTGCCTTACTGCAAAAGTGGGTTAGTTACCATGGGCGAGGGCTCCTGACGAAAGGGTAAGTTCAGGCCCCTTCCTCCCGCTGGCTCACACGCTCACTAACCCTCCTGCCTTCTGTCCTGGGATGACGCAGCACAAGGGCCCTCGCCAGATGTCAGCCCCGTTCTCTGAGGCTCCCAAGCCTCCAGAACCGTGAGCCAAATGCATTTCTATTCATTGTAAATTACCCAGCTTCAGATATTCTGTTACAGCGGTAGAAAATAGACTAAGACGCCCACTACACTTAACTTGGGACCAGATGTTTCAACATTCAGAAGCGCTGGACTTTAGAAGAGTTGTGTGGTGCACACCAGCGTACCAGGGAGCAGTCGGTGGGCTCTGGGAACACTCTGTCGTCTGACATGTTAATATTTCTATAGGGAAACTTATAGACATTTACAGTAAATGGCATAATTACAACCATAAATAGCTTCCCATCAGTTCAGTCCAGGATTTGCCACTGAGTGAGTTATAAAAATCTTCTGACTGTCGGAGCGTTTGAATGTTTGCAACTGGTGGTAAGGGACCCAGGGTGGGAAGGAGCGTATCCCTCATCAGGCTGTCAGGAGAACTGGATGCAATAATGCCAGAGGCAGCACAGAGGAATCGCCCAATGTGACCGTCATGTTATTTTCCTTCTGGGTTTGTATGAGAGTGACCCAGTGGGCTCCATTTGTCTGATGGGCTTCCCTTCTCCACCCCAGAAGTCTGTTCTCTCATGGCCCCCCTGGTGGCGGCCCTGCACCCCTGAAGCCTGTTTGCATCTAAGGTCAGGGTGCCATCAACCACCCAAGCACCCAGCAACACAGGCTTCTCTACTGGCCTCAGGGCCAGAATTCTGTGAGAGCTGCCTCCACTTGGCCGTGCCCCCCCCGTTTTTCTATCTGTCTTCTTACAGGGCCACAGGGGGTGTCCTGCTTGCTGGCTCTGCAGAATTCTCCACAAGAAGCCAAGTCGGGTGCATGGGGCCAGTGACAGAGTCAGGCTGCCAGGTCAAGGGTCAGACAAGCCAGGCACGTAGGGCAAGTAACTGCAGGAGACCCCAGGAACCTCCTGACCACATCCTCGCCCCAGTCCTATTCAGACACGTGACTATGAGGCCAATGCAAGGGAGTTTCCCAGAAGGAGGCAGGCCCGGGAGAGAGGGTGGGCTGAGGGGCTGCACTAGTTATCTGCTGCTGCTGGCAAGTCACCTCCAATGCTTGAAAACAGCAACGATCACATATCCCTTCAGACATGGAAATGGAGCTAGATGGCTCATGTCAGGTGATCAAGGCATTGGCCAGGGCTGCCATCCCCGAAGCCTTGGGGGAAGCTGGAAAGTCCACTTCCATGGAACTCATGCTCATGGCCAGTGAGTTGGCGGGAGACCTCAGTTCCTCTCCTGGGGCGTCTCCACAGGCCGCTCGAGGGTCCTCCTGATGGGGCGGCTGACATGCTACAGGTAAGCCAGCCAAGAGATCAGTGTGGAAGTTGCCAAGCCTTTCATCACTCGGTCTCGGAAGTCATACACACACACCCGCATTTCCACAGGGTCCCGCTGGTCATGAAGGACCAGCTGTGTGGGAGGAATGGATGGCATGAGCTGAGGCTTTCTGGGGACCCTCTCAGACACTCACAGTCAGGGTCTGCCCTCTGGTCCATGCGTCGGTTCAGTGGTTCTTCACAACACCTCTGGCCATCTTCACAAAGTCCTGTGTCTGTCAGGTCAGCAGGACACAGAAACCAGTGTCACTGTTTTCAAAAGAAAGGGATTCTAAATACCAAGCAGCATCGGAAGGGCTAGAGCAGCAGGCTGTTGCCCGGGTCCCCAAGAACGTCTCTCCAGACACCACAGAGCCGGCCCGCCGGGGGAGCTGCTCCCTGTGACATAGCCAGGGTGATGGAGAACCGGAATGCTGCCACTCTGGTCAAGGACATGATCCCTTTGCTGTGATCTGGAAGCCTGAGCCAGGCATCAAGCCATCACAGCTGCTCTTCTCATCCACAGCACAGCTACAGCCTGGACACGGAGACCCTGGGGCA
Source organism: Tarsius wallacei (assembly GCA_963574415.1). Taxonomy (NCBI): domain Eukaryota; kingdom Metazoa; phylum Chordata; class Mammalia; order Primates; family Tarsiidae; genus Tarsius; species Tarsius wallacei. Next base: position 5,423 of record CAUYQG010160404.1, on the reverse strand, counting down.
GACGGGCCCCGTTGCCCACACTTGCCTTCTCACAGAAACAGCTCAGAGCAGTGGGAAGGGGTATCCGCCTCACACCTGCTTCAGCTCAAAGCCTGGTGGCATCTCACTGGCAGAACAGGAGTCACTGTCAAGGCCGTAGCTGCAAGGGAGTCTGGGAATGGCATTTCTGTCTATCCAGCTTCTGCCGTTCTGAACGAGAGAGAGAGGAGGGTGGGGGCTCAGGACCAGGGACAGTGACCAGCCCAAGGCCTGGTTGGGGTGGCACCTGCCGGCGTGTGAAGACAGCTGGGGGAACCCCACCTCAAGGCAGGCACACCAAGGTGCTGTGCTGGGTGGGTGCTTCATGGACGGTGTGCTTTACTCATTGGAGGTCCGTGGCAGTGCTGCGTCCAGCAGGCTTATGGGTGTCATTTTTCCTACCACCCTCTCTCATTTCGTATCTCTCTGTCACGTTTTGGTAATTCTCACAATATCTTAGACTTTCTTATTATTATCATACCTGTTACGGTGAGTTGTGATCAGTGATTCTGATGTTCCCATTGTAATTATCTTGGGGTATCATGAACCAAACCCAGATAAGACCATAAGTTTAACTTGTCCATGTATGGGTTCTGACTGCCCCACCAACTGGCCATCCCCCCCATCTCTCTCCCATCCCTATTCCCTGAGACACAACAATATGGACATTAGGCCAATTGATATTCTCACAGTGACCTCCAGGTGTTCAAGTCTGCAGCCCATGGATCAAGGAGGAATTTCAACATGCAAGTCTGATTATTTAAGAAATACATTTTTGAGGCTACAGCTTCCATAGATAGTGATTTCTCTGATGAATCTGGGCAAAGTAAGTTGGAAACCTTCTGGAAGAATTCACCGTTCTAGATGCCATTAAGAACATTCGTGGGCCGGGCATGGTGGCTCACGCCTATAATCCCAGCACTTTGGGAGGCCAAGGTGAGAGGATTGCCTGAGCCCGCAGGTTCAAGACCAGCCTGGGCAACTTGGTGAGACCTTATCTCTACAATAAATCAAAAAATTAGCTGGGTGTGGTAGCGCAGGCTGTAGTTCCAACTACTTGGAAGATGGAGGTGGAAGGATCGCCTGAGCCCAGCAGGTCACAGTTGTAGTGGCTGTAGGTACGCCACTGTACTCCAGCCTGGGTGGCAGAGTGAGACTCCAACTCAAAGAAAAAAAAAAAGAATAATCGTGATTCATGGGTGGAGGTCAACATGTCAACATTAATAGGAATTTCTAAGATGCTGATTCCAACACCTGTGAGTGACCTCAAGGGGTCCAAGACTTCAGTGGAGGAAGTCACTGCAGATATGAAGGAAACCGTGAGCGGACCAAAATTAGAAGCGGAGCCCGAAGATGGGGCTGAACTGCTGCGTCTTGTGATGGAACTCAGTAGGTGAGGAGCTGCTGCTTAGGGGCGAGCAAAGAGAGAGGTCTCTCGAGGTGGAATCTGCTCTGGCAAAGATGCCGGGGACACCACTGAAAAGCCAACAAAGGGCGTGGAGTGTTCCAACAACGTCGCTGGTAAAGCAGCAGCAGGGCTTGAGAGGACTGACTCCAGTTTTGAAGCAAGTCTTGCTGTGGGTAAAGTGCTACCAGACGGCATGGAACGCTATGGAGAAACCCTTCATGAAAGGAAGTCAATTGATGCAGCCAACTTCACTGTTGTCTCTTTTGAGAAACGGTCATAGCCAGGGCGGCCCCCAGCAACCACCGTCCCTCCCCCACCGTCGACATCCAGGAGAGACCCTCTTCCACTGAACAGACTGTCACTCACTGATGGCTCAGATAATCGTCAGATTTTTTCTTGGCAATAAAGTACTTTTAACTAAGGGCTATACTATTTTAGACGGAATGCCATTGCACACTTAACAGACCACAGTGCAGTGTAAACGTAACTTTTGGATGCACCAGAAACAAGAAACACATGCAACGCACTTTATTGTGGTCTTGATGGCCGTGGTCTGGATCTGAGACCACAGCATCTCCCGGGTGTGCCTGCATGCGGGTGAGGATCCAGGGCTCAGTGCGGGCACACCTGACCACGGGCCCCTCCCTCCCCCCTCACGGACCACCTCTGCCCTTGCAGGCTGTCACTGTCCCACAGGTCAGAGCCGATGAGGCCAAGGTGAGCACTGCGGGAGACCTCAGGGCAGGATGCCACTGACCATGCCTCCCTCCCTCTGAGCCCAGTCTCTGAGATCTCAAGGGACTGAAAAGGTAAATACGTGACATATCTCAGGAATGTGCCTCCTGTAGAGTGTTCGTCTGGCAGTAGCTGTGTGAATCCCCCCACCCACCCCACCCCACATTGAATCTCTTGCCTCATTTTACCTGAGCGTTTTACCTGTTTTATCTCTGGCAACAAACCTTGACATCAGCTGGCCTCAGTTCCCACTGTTTGGTGGAGTGTATCTGGCTCCCCCGCTGTCAGCTGGAGTTCTCTAGCTCCTTTCACATCCAGATCGTGTGGCTGGAGCCGGCAGCCCTTGCCTTCTGGGGGACCAGGGTGTCCCCTAACATGTCCCTGGGTCCTCAGGTCAGGGTTAAGGCCCCAGGAGGGCCTCAGCCTCCGGGCCCCTCCCTCCTGCCATCCCCTGCTTGGGTGGCTCAAACCAGCTCACACAGAGCACTGGACGGGCCAGGAAAGATGTCGTAATGTGGTTCTGAGCACCCTGCAAGCCCAGGGCCACGCGCTCACTCATTTTTTTGTTTGTTTGTTTGTTTGGAGTTTTTTTGCCCATTTAGGAAAGTGGCCAAGTCGTACAGGGCCACACTTCCTCCTGGAGCCCTCCCAGCTTCCCTCCCTCCCCACGATCGCCACCCACATCCCTTGCCACCCACGGCCCCTCACCATCCTGCTGGCTGTTCTGTCTTCCCCCTTCTTTCTGTCTTGTGTCCTATTTTTCTTACTCCCCCATCCCAGGAGCAAAAGTGAGAATGTTCTTGTCATCCGCGGCAGGCTGTCGTTCGTGGAGTCTGGCTGACAACTTTGCCCTCAGAGTCTCTTTCCAGTCCAGGGGTTTGGCAGGGAAGTTTCTCAAAGCCACTTCCCATTCTGTGTGAAATCCTAGTACCAGTATCAGGACAGTCAATGTCTCACCTCGTTACTAGTGTGGGTGCACATTTGGATAGTGTATCAATAGTTTACACCATCAGGTATCTTGACATTCTCATATACAGACATACCATGCCTGGGCAGCTCTCCTGGGAGCGGTATTTCAGTGCTGTGCTGTCCTCTTCTCTCCACCCAGCAGAGAGGTGACTTGCTCTGCCTCTGGTTCCCCTTCTCACCCCCCTCCTCCCACACCCCTCCCTTCCCAAAGGTGCTGCTCCCGCCTGGGTGTGCCAGGCAGCACATCGGATGTAAATCGACAGCTGTCATCCCGAGAAATGAGCAGGAGAGTTGTGCCTGACCCCACACGCATCCTGTCTCGTGGGGGCTGTGAGGGCTGGCTTCCGACTGGCCTGTGACGTGGGGTTCCTTCTAGAGGAGTCAGCCAAGATGGGAACGTGAAATGACCCCAGAGGATGTGTGTCAACCGTGCTCTGGGGGAAGGGACCAGCACACCATGGCCTCACTCGTGTCACCCCCAGCCAAAGCTCCAGGTTTGAGACATACACCAGGCCAGGTGCTCGCAGCCTCAGCACCGCCGACGCTTGGGACTGGATGACACGGACTGCCCTGGGCAGGGAAGAATGTTTAGCAGCATGTCAGGGTTCTACCCACTGGATGCCAGGGGCACCCCCAGGCCCCTGACTGGGACAGCCAAAAATGTCTCCAGACATTTCCAAATGTCCCCTGGGAAGCAAAACCACCCTCCAGTTGAAAACTAGTGTGCTACGTCTCTAACAGACGCATACTGTGTATACAGAAATGTGTACATCCATACAAACAATTAAATATTTATATGTCCTTATTTTTAAGTTGGCATCTGGTATAAACTTCTCATTCAATCAGCATATGCACAAAACAGAAATGTGACATATTCTCTTCCTTTTCTCTTAAAAATTAATGTCATCTGTGATAATAGTGACATTTGTAATAAGTAAATAAATAATCTCGTCTTATATCTTCCTGTAAAGTTGGTCAGCCAAGAGCAGGGTCTTTGAGGTGTTTATTGACTTCCCCTGGCCCTCCCCACCATGGTTCCTGCTCCCTGAGCTCTGAGGACGCAGTTGGGTGGGTCAGGTGTCCAATGCACTCAACGTCTGTCTCTCTCCAGCCAAGACGCCCCAGAGAGCCCTGTGGAAACCAATTCGAAGGGGAGAGGAAAGACAAGTTGGTCCCCAGTTGCACAGAACTGCTGGCTACATCAACCCAAATACAGGGTCTGACAACAAAACGAACATGCCACTGTGCACTTACATTGTCCACACTGTACAAACAACCCAGTGAAGTTTCATCACCTTGGTAGATCAGTGTCTCACAGCTGTGTTTGTGTCAACATATGACAGCGTCTTGCTGAGTGGCGTTCACTATTATTGTTGCATGTTTTTTGTGCCCTCGTGAGAATGTCAGAGCCTGAATGAGAGCAATGAACAAAGATTAAATTTCTTGTTAAACCTGGCAAGAGTGGAAGTGTAGCATGTGAGTTCAAGTTTGGGGGGATAATACCACAAAGAAAATGGCAGTTTACAGATGGATTAAACCTTTTTCTGAGAGGAGAGAAAGCATCACTGATGAAGAGAGGTCAGGATGGCCAGTGACGAACAGAAGTGATGACAACCTCGCAAAAATGTGTGGAATTGTGCATCAAAATCACCAGCTGACTGTAAGAAGCATAGCAGACCAAACAAACACCAATAGAGAAAAAGGTAGGAAAATCTGAACTGAAAGTCTTGGCACGAGAAAGGTGTGTGCAAAAATGGTCCCGAAGGAGCTCGTGCATCAAGACAATGCGCCAGCTTACACCGCAATGTCTGGGAGGGAATTTTTAGCCAGTAAACAGACAACTGTCTTGGAATGCCCTCCCTACCCACCTGATCTGGCCCCCAGTGGCTTTTTTCTTTACCTGAAGATAAAGGAAATAATGAAAGGAAGACATTTGTTGACATTCAGGACGTCAAGGGTAACACAACGACAGCACTGATGGCTATTCCAGATAAAGTTCCAACATTGCTTTGATGGGTAGACCAGGTGCTGGCATTGGTGCAGGGCTTCCCAAGGGAAGTCTTTTGAAGGCGACCATGGTGATATCAGCAATGAGGGGCATTGCACTTTTTCTAGCATGAGTTCGCGAACCTAATAGACCTCCTACAGTCTATCCATCAGAACAGGATAAGTTTTGGTGCAGAACAAATAATCCAAGAATCAGCAGCAGGGCAAGCACCGTCTCTGGCCTGTGCTGCCGTAATCTCTCCTGGGTCGCAGACCATCTCAGCAGCCACAGGGGAATACAGAGAAG
>CAUYQG010160402.1:0-28494 GCA_963574415.1 Tarsius wallacei | reverse complement strand
GCCCAGACTGGAGTGTGGTGGCCAGAGCCTTGACATGCTGGGCTCCAGCGATCCTTCTGCCCCAGCCTTCCAAGTAGCTGGAACTACAGGCACGCGCTACCACGCCCGGCTAGTTTTTGATTTATTGTAGAGATGAGGTCTTGCCAAGTTGCCCAGGCGGGTCTCGAACCCGCAGGCTCAGGCAATCTACTCACCTCAGCCTCCCAAGGCACAGGATTACAGGCTGAGCCACCGAGCCCGGCTGATTTTTTTTTTTTTTTTTTGAGTCAGGGTCTCATTCTTTTGCACAGGCTGAAGTGCAGTGGCACGATCACGGTTCACCATAGCCTTGACCTTTGGGGCTCAGGTGATCCTTTTGCCTCAGCCTCCCAAGTAGCTTGGACTACAGGCACACGCCACCATGTCTAGCTAACTTTTTGTAGAAACATGGATCTCACTATGTTGCCCAAGCTAGTCTCAAACTCCTGGGCTCAAGCAATCCTCCTGCCTCAGTCTCCCAAAGTGGTGTGGGATTTTGTGCCTGAGCCATTGTGTCCAGCTGAAGTGTATCTTCCTTCAGCCTCTCGGGAGAACAGGGAGCTGTATCACCCTGGCCGCAGAGCACTTGCCCTTGCCCTAAGTTAATTGTCATCCCTCTATATACATGGGAGATTGGTTCCAGGACCACCTGCAGATATCAAAATCCTCAGATGTTCGAGTTCCCAACATAAAATGGTGTAGTATTTGCATATAACCTACACACATTTCCAGGACACTTTAAGTCACCTCTAGATTATTTATGATACCTAGCACAGTGTACATGCTATGGAAAGTTGTTACACTGTATTGTTTAAGGGATAATGGGAAGAAAAAGAGTCTGCGTATGATCAGTACTGATGCAACCATCTTAGGCCAACTACATTTTTGATCAGCGGTTAGTTGACTCCGCAATTGTGAAGGGCTGACTGTACTCCACACATCAGTGGCAGGCCTGAATTCATAGCTCTTCTCCTGGACTGGTGTTCCAGACCGTCAGCCTCTAGAGGACAGGAGATAGGCCGGCTGGACATTCTTTGATTTGTGCTGAAGGGAATCTAGGAGAGTCCTACAAAGATGGGGCTTAAACAAACATTTCTGGGGCCAGGCACGGTGGCTCGTGTCTGTAACACCAGTACTCCAGCTGAGGCCGGAGAATCGCTTGAGCCCAGGAGTTTGAGACCAGCCTGGGTAACACAGCAAGACCTCATCTCTACCAAAAAAAAAAGTCTGCATAAGGTCTGCAGAGTGGGGGAAATCTATGCATAGAATTACAACTATCTGCAGCTAAACAAAGCCAATCTGAGCCTCCTGAAATAGGGCAAACCAGACACATGAGGTTCCAAGAAGTGTTTCTGTCTCCATATCACGTCTGATTTCCAGTCCTCCACAGCAGCAACCCCAAATGAAGCAAACCAGAGTTGTAAACATGCCCTCCCTGAAGGGAATAAGAGGGCCGCTTGGTCTAGAAGGCTCTGCACTGGAGACCCAGAAACAAAACAAATAAAGCATGTGGTTCCTGCTAAGAGTCTTTTGGCATCCATCAGCCTACTGTCTTGATTTTGAGAGACTTTTTCCAGAAAGTATTTGAAAGGCATACCCTGGGTCTGTATGAGAACATGAATGCAACACCTTTAACGGATGTTGGACAAACCTTAATAGATCCCTAATTACTCAAATTTCATTTCTAGGAAAAACATCCCTGCCTTACAAAATTAATTTTTCAATTTTAAGGTCAGTGGGGGATTAGGCAGTAGAGAAGTTAGAGACAGACTGAAAGGGGAACAAAAAGCCTTTCTCTAAAACATGTTCTTTTCTGTAATCTCCTTTCCCAAGAATTAAGGTCAGGAGTGAAGAGAGGGTGGGAGAAAATACAGACCACTTATGGGGACCAAGGCCACAGTTGAGGCTTTGTGAGCGAGGTCGTGTTCTAGAAAAGCCACTCTCCCAACCTGAATGTAGGAGTAAATGCCCTATGCTCCAGTTTACAAGAGTTACCAGACAGCCACTATCAAAATCCCCAGGAGCTCAGAGGAGGAAGGTCAAGAAAGGGTTCTCTCTGCAGAGAAGGAACTAATAAAACATCTTCCCCTTCAGAGAGGAATGTTTCCCAGCACAGCTTTACAAAGAACCTTGAAGCCAGCCATTGACAGTCTTCACCTGAACAGACCAGAAGGCAAGATTACAATAAACATGGGCTCAAACCCCAGGAATTCATGGTCTCCCCAGTCCCCAGTCTTAAAGCTTCCTGGGGAAAAGTGAGTCTTGGGTCTCAAGGGAGAAGCAGTTAGCTCAACATTCATTTTGTTTTTAATCAGGTTTTTTCTGAGAAATACCCCAAACCACTGGCACGATTCTGATATAGCATAGAAAAGCAAATCTCACCGAGGACTCCAGGTATGAAAGTCATCGTGGTAGGAAAAGAGAAAAGAAGGCACGCAGGTTTTTTTTCTCTTTTTCCACTTCACCACCACCAAGCTCCTCTGTTTCGGGTGAGCTCAGCAGCACAAGTGCCTTGGATAATCTAGAAATTGCTTCCATATGCAGGCACAGGAAAGAATGTACTCACTGGCTGCCTGAGGAGGAAGCTCTGGGCAGCCTCTCTTTCCTGCCAGAAACGGTTTCTCAGGCCTAGGAGAGCCACCACAGGATGTCTGAGCCAAAGGAAACTAGAGGGAGCATCTCCAACACTCCCAGTTTATGGATGAGGAAACTGAGGCGCAAGGTCACACTGACAGTGGCAGAACTGGCAGGAAATCCTCGGGCCCACTGGCTCCATCCTCAAGTCCGGCATTGTCTGTCCCTCTCTTCCCTGCAAAGCCCTGCTTCCCTCGCCAGTCCCCCTGCCATGTCCCTTCAACATACACACAGGATGGCAAGTTGGGGTCTGGCTCACCAGGCCTGGATGCTGAGGGCCAGCCCTTGGGGTGGGACGATCAGAATAGAGCTTGCTTCTGGGAGAGCCAGCTCAGAGGGTGTGGACGCTCTGCACTGGACTTGTGCCAGGGTCTCAGTGCCCTGAGACCACTCCTCAGCCTCCATGCCCCTTTGTGCTGGGTCGGTCCAGGACTTGACACAAAGGCTCCATTTAAGACCCAACAGAGAGTAGTCTGCAAGCACCCTCTTCTTTACAGAAACTTACCACACAGACTGTTGGGGTGATTTAAGCCTGAATCACATCATCTTGAACTGCTGACCCGAGTGGGAAAACAGCGCAGTTTTAAGTGAGCAGTAGTGACAAGTCAGAATGCCCTCTCTGTGTTCCCTGGGTGACCAGCATCGGGTTCACCCCATATCACTTTGACTTCTCATCCAAGCCAAGAGCTGGAGCAAGCTGTCCCAGGGCCCACTTTCAAAGTCAAACCAAACAAATCTCAGCTTTTTAAAGGCTTGCTATGCAGAGGACCTGAAACACAGATGGGGTCTGCCAGTTCTGCTACAGAACACGAACTTTTCTGGGCCTTTCTGATCCATCCTGTCCTATCCTATGCTACATTATGAGTCAAGTGTGTCAAAGTGCCCTTCAAATAATGTTTTATTAGTGATACCATCATAGATAGTTAAAATTGTTATCAATCTAGTGGCAAGTAACAATTAGGTAACACAGACTTTCAGTAAACATGTACTGAATATTTATTACATAGGAGACCCAGAACTTGGGCTGTGACACTGCATATACCCCCATGGCATGGAAATGGCTCCTCCTCCTTCAGAATGAAGGGGCCTCAGATTCCCTGTATCCTTCTGTTTATGCTTCGATTTCACAATAAACCAAATACCCACTCAACTGTGAGCAGCCATCGACTGTGAGCAGGATCTGTGTCTTTTTTTGTTTTTTTGAGTTAATTTAATCTCCATAAAGAAACTAAGTATTTGATAGGTTAAGTAGCTAGGCACGGTGGCTCACGCCTGCAATCCCAGCACAATGGGAGGTGGAGGCAAGAGGATTGCTTGAGTACACGGTGAGACCCCCCATCTCTACAATAAATCAAAAAATTATCTGGGCCTGGTGGCACACGCCTGTAGTCCCAGCTACTTGAAAGGCTGACATGTAAGGATTGCCTGAGCCCAGCAGGTCAAGGCTGTAGTGGCCATGAGTGTGCCACTACACTCTAGCCTGGGTGACACAGTGAGACTCCAACTCAAAAAAAAAAAACAAACATAGGTTACACAGGTATTTAAAGATGGGGTCAGATTTTGAACTCAAGTTTTTCCTGACTCTGGAACCAGATCTCGTAATTACTTGATATAACTTTAAAAATATGTTTTACAGTCAATTTATAAATATTTTCTTATTTCAATAGCTTTAGGGAGAGCTGATAGTTTTTGGTTACGTGGATACACTGTATAGCAGTGAAGAAGTCTGGGCTTTAAGTGGACCCATCACCCCTACCTGTGCACACTGTACAAGATAGGTGATTTTTTATCACTCCCCTGTCTTCCCACCCTCCCCTTTCTGACACTCCAATGTCCATTATACCACTTTTTATGCCTTTGCAGATCCTTAGTTTAGCTCTCACTTGTAAGTGAGAGCATGCAGTCTTGGATTTTCTGTTCCTGCATTAGTTTACTTAGGATGATGTTCTCCAATTCCATCCAAGTTGCTGCAAAAGACATTATTTCATTCTTTCTTATGACTGAAAAGTATTCCATGGTGTATATACGAGGGAGGATTCCCCCAAAACCCAGAACTATCTTTTGGAAGGTGGACCCCTTGTAGCACATGCAAAATTTGTTCCTTCAGATCAAATAGTCAACCAAAGTTCTTATCTGGAAATTCTGAGAAGGTTGCATCACTATTTTCAGAAGAAATGTCCCAAGTTGTGGCAAACAGGTGACTGGTTCTTCCACCATGACAATACTGAGTGTTCAGTAGTTTTTGACCAAAAAAATGGCATGACCCCCGTGCCCCACCCTCCCTATTTACCCTATTCTTGCCCTAAGCGACTTTTTTTGTTTGTTTCCTGGGATGAAAAAAGTCCTCAGAGGGAAATGAAAAAAACGACAGAAGCACTAAAAGGCATCAACATTGATGAATTCAAAAACTGTTCTGAGCAGTGGGAAAAGCATTTTGAAAGGTGTATTGCATCAAACGGAGAGGACTTTGAGGGTGACTTAAATTTAAGCATGCAAGAAAAAACACAATTTTTTTATAAATAAATTCTGGGTTTTGGGGGACCCCCGTGTATCTGTGTGTGTGTGTGTGTGTGTGTGTGTGTGTATGAATCACATTGCCGTTATCCACTGATGAGCTGACGGGCACGTGCAGGTGTCTTTTTTTTTGTATAATGACCTCTGTTCCTTTGGGTAGATACCTACTAGTGGGATTGCTGGATTGAATGGTAGATCTACTTTCAGCACTTTGAGAAATCTCCATACCAAGTTCCATAGAGGCTGTACTATTTGTACTCCCATCAACAGTATATAAGTGCTCCCTTCTCACCGCATCTGTGCTAGCATCTATTGTTTTTTGATTTTTTAATAATGGCCATTCTGACTAGTGTAAGGTGGTATCTCGTTGTGGTTTTAGTTTGCATTTCCCCATGATGAGTGATGAACATTTTTTTCATGTGTTTGTTGGCCATTTGTTTATCTTCTTTTGAGAGATGTCTGTTAATGTCATTTGCCCACTTTTTAATGGGTCAATTGCTTTTTTCTTGATGATTTGAGTTCTTTGTAGATTCTGGATATTAGTCTTTTGTCAGATGTAGAGTTTGTGAATATCTTCTACCAGTCTTCAGGTTGCCTATATATGCTATTGATTATTTCTTTGGCTGTGAGGAAGCTTTTTAGTTTAATTAAGTCTCATTTATTTATTTTTGTTTTTGTTGCATTTGCTTTGGGTTTTTAGCCATAAACTATTTGCCGAGGCCAATGTCCAGAATAATATTCCTACGTTTTCTTCTAGAATTATTATGGTTTCAGGTCTGACATTTAAGTCTTTAATCCATCTTACTTAATTTTTGTATATGGGGAGAGATAAGGGTCAGATTTCATTTTTCTGCATGTTGCTATCCAATTTTCCCAGCACCATCTGTCAAATAGGGTGTCCTTTCCCCAGTGTACATTTTTGTTTGTGGTGTCTACTATCAGCTGGTTGTAGGTATCTGAGTTTATTTCTGGATTCTCTTTTCTGTTCCATTGGTCCAAGTGAATGCTCTTGTACCAGTACCATGCTGTTTTGGTTACTACAGTCTTATAGTATAATTTGAAGTCAGGTAATTTTTGTTCTTTGTACTTAGGATTTGTTTTTTCTTTTTGTTTAGTTTTATTCTTTTTGCTTAGGATTACTTTGACTATTCTGGCTCTTTTTGTTTTAATTTTAAAATTGGTTTTTCCAATTCTGTGAAAAAGGATGTTGGTAGTTTGAAAGGGATTATATTTTAACAATGTTGATTCTTCCAATCCATGAGCATGGGACATTTTTCCATTTGTTTGTGTCCTCTATGATTTCTTTCATCAGTGTTATAGAGATCTTTCACCTCCTTGGTTAGATATATTCCTAGGTGTTTTAGCTTTTTGCCTGCTATTGTAAATGGAGCTGAGTTTTTAATTTGATTCTCAGCTTGGTCACTATTGTAGAGCACAGCTACTGATTTGTGTGTGTAGATTTCGTATCCTGAGACTTTACTAAATTCCTTTATCAAGTCCAGGTGTCTTTTGGAGGAATTTTAGGATTCTCTGGGTATAAGATCATATTGTTGGCGTACAGAGATAATTTCATTTCTTCATTTCCAATGTGGATTCCCTTTATTTCTTTCTCTTGCCTGATTACTCTGGCTAGGGCTTCCAGTACTGTGTTGAACAGGAGTGGTGGGAGTGGGCATCCTTGCCTTGTTCCAGTTTTGAGGAGGAATGTGTTCAACTTTTCAACCTGTGTCTTATGTGTGCCAGGACAATGCATCACAGACACTCAAGTGTTTTCTGTCTGAGCAGAATTAAGGCCTGGCCTCCTACTCCTTCTGTCACCATCACCTCCACTCCCTTCCTTAGCCTCCATCGCAATCTGCCTCACCAACTTTGAGCCACTGAAGAAGTGAGGAAAACTTCTTCTAAGGCCATGGAACCTGTGTCACTGGATCCTGCAGAGATCTGCCAGAGCTACAGAGATTGGTTTTTACATGCCTGACACATTTCTGTTTAAATCAGTGTTTTTCAAACTGTAAATTGCTATCCATTCTTAGTGGGTTATAGCCAACTTTTTCTTTAAAATGTGTTGTATTTGATAAACATGAAAATTTTTAATAAAACTTTTGTTTCTGTTATCTATGTATCTATCCATCCATCTATCTGTGTGTGAAAATGTATTTCTCACTGTGAGTCATGGTCAAAAAAGGTTTCAGAACCATGGTTTAGACAATGCATCTTTATATGGTGGACTCTGCTCATAGATTCCTTTTCAGATATTGCATTGATTCTGTCTCCTTCATGCCTATCATTCGAGTACAGGCATGGGGCTCTACTCTGAGCATGTTTCTTTTTGATGTTGTTTAAACTCTAAACCACTCGTAGCCTCTTAAATTCAATTTTTCTCTCTTAAAAGTATTTTGACTCTAGGAAAAGGTGAAGGGACCCACCATCCTCCATTTTCCACGTCCCTAGAATCTGCACAGTGTAAGCTTCCTTGCCTGTGGTCTCCAAAACAGGACTGAGTTTATTCCTATAGTTTTCCTGCCTTGGGTCCTTTTGATGTATCTCGTGGGGAAAAAAAGGAGGAACTCACTGCACTGTCTTATGCAAGGGTCACTTGCAGCACACCTTGCCTTCTACTTCCTCCGGGCAAGCAAGCCGCTACTGGTTTCATGAGAGTTCATTTGTTAAGTTTGTACTAATTTCGTGAGAGTTCATTCTTGTACATTGGAGCTGGGACAGTAAGTTCAGGAGAAGATGGGGCCCACTCTGCACCCAGCCCACTGCTTGGCCCACCACAGGCCCCTCCATACTCCTTGAACACTAGAAGGAGAGCTGGAAACCACTTTCTGAATCATCTGGCTTAAGACAGTAGGCTGCACATGCCCAAGGGGCCTCAAGTCAACAGTTCACTCATTGGCAAGATGTCATTCTAACTTAAGATAAGGCATGGAGACCACAGAAAATGGGAATTAGAAGTTTCTATCCCTCTAAACATGTACTGCAATTCTTTGTATATAGAAAAAAATTACTGCAAAGTTTAACTTTACTCATAAAAAAAATTAGAAAAATTTTTTAAAAAGAAATTTCTAAATTTGAATCCTAGGTCCACTTCTAGTTTCTTGCTTAATTCTAGAGGGGTCTGGGATCATATCAGAAAAAAGGAAAGCAAACCCTTTGCCTTTTGACCGAGAACAATGACCCATGGATTTGAGGTTGGAATTCTTCCAACCCATGAGCATGGGATGTTTTTCCATTTGCTTGTGTCCATTGGTTTGTGGGTGGGTGAGCAGCACCCCTCCCTGAAAACCTTACTGTATTCAGGTCAGGCTTAAGAATGCAGTTGGTTTAGTTTTATTTTATCTTCTGCTCTCCTGAGTTTTTATTTTGTTCTTCCTTGGGCTTAAAAAGATGACCAGATAAAATGCCAGCAGAGAAATCTCCATCAGCGCTGACAGAGCTATGGGACTGGGGGAGGGAAGGAATATAGCTACCCTATCCTGGGACCATCTACAAAGCATGGTTCTTTCTACTGGGGACTGGCCACGGTCTCTGCTGGAGTTGTGAAGAATTCCCCTCAAGTTTCTCCTCCTGCTTTACAGTTTCAGTTCTCCAAAAATGCTTTTACTGTGGGTGAGATCATATAAGACCAGAGCTACAATCAGCCCCAGGCCAAGGATACCTTATAGCCTCTCCACCCCCACCTCCATGCATGGGACTTTTTGAGGTCGCCTAGTTCAGAGATGCGAACACAGTTCTGGACAGCCCTAGGCTCCCATCTCTATCTGATACACAGCTCTAGCCTGTGAGGATCCCCATCTCTGTTCTGCAGATACAAAGGTCACCAGTGCTCATCCGGGGTTCTGAGCCCAGAAGCGGAAATTCCGACCAGATTGCTGGGTGATGCTGAGCACTGGGCCGGGAGGCCTCCACAGGCTGCCTCAGCCTCTTCCAAAAGGGCTTCAAAGCCCCCAATCCCAGCAACCCAGCACACAGCTTGCCGGCCTCTTTAACCCCAAGGTTGACACGGCCACAGCTCAGCTGAGGCCAAGCTGCCTAACAATGGCTCTTGGCAGCAGGTTCTGAGATACATTTTTCTTTAGGGAAAGGAAGCAGCCATTTCCCTCTTCTTCCTGCTTCCCCTTCTCTGAACTCTGCTATAAATTCAGCCAGTTTGATTCCTTCACCTCCAAAACAACTGCACAAGCCAGAGGGTACTGGAGACAGGTACCTGCGCTCCTTCCTGGGACTATCTAGAAAGCAGGGGCTGACACTACAAGCCCCACAGAACAGCTGTCATTTGGACACCACCTTGCTTCCTCCTTCACCAGCCTCCCCCATACCCCCAACCCCCACTCCCAGCTTACTGTGTTTTGTGCCTAAAAGAGGTTTCCAGCTGTATCTCTCACATCTATCTTTAAGGCACTGTTAACTTAGTCTTGCCCAGCCAAGAAAGAGTTTGGGCTGTTTTACCTGTCATTTATGTATTTATTTATTTTTTTTTTATTTTTATTTATTTATTTATATATATTTTTTTGAGTTGGAGTCTCACTCTGTCACCCAGACGGGAGTGCAGTGGCCACTCCCGACCACTGCAGCCTCAACCTGCTGGGCTCCGTCGATCCTTCCGCCTCAGCCTTCCAAGTAGCTGGAACTACAGGCGGGCGCTACCACGCTTGGCTAATTTTTTGATTTATTGTAGAGATGAGGTCTCGCCAAGTTGCCCAGGCAAGTCTCGAACCCGCAGGCTCAGGCAATCCACTCACCTCAGCCTCCCAAAGCACAGGATTACAGGCTGAGCCACCAAGCCCGGCTGTATTTATTTATTTATAGTTGGAGTCTCAATCTGTCACCCAGGCTGGAGTGCCGTGGCACACTCATGGCCACCCCAGCGTCATCCTGCTGCACTCTGGCCATCCTTCCACCTCAACCTTCCAAGTAGCCGGAACTACAGGTGCGCGCTACCACGCCCGGTTTCTTTTTGATTTATTGTGGAGACAAGGTCTTGCCAAGTTGCCCAGGCTGGTCTCAAACCCACAGGCTCAGGCAATCCACTCGCCTCGATCTCCCAAAGTGCTGGGATTACAGGCTGAGCCACCGAGCCCGCCCTTGCCTGACAGTAAGAAAATCATCTACAGAATATTTTAGCCAGGCACAGTTGTTCACATCTTTAATTCCAGCACTTTGGAAGGCCAAAGAGGGAGAACTGCTTGAGACCAGGAGTTCTAGGCCAGCTTGGGCAACATAGGAAGACCTTGTCTCTACAAAATAATAATAATAATAATAATTTAGCTGGGTGTGGTGGTGCGCACCTGTAGTCCCAGCTACTTGGGAGGCTGAGATAGGAGGATCGCTTGAGCCCAGGAGTTCAAGGCTGCAGTTAGCTGTGATTGTGCCCCTGCACTCCAGCCTGGGTGACAGAGTGAGAACCTAACTCAAAAACAAATTGTATGCAACATCAGACAAGGGGAAGAGAGCTGGACTGGAACTCAGCAGGCCTGTGTTCTTGTCTCTTCTCTGCTGCCAACTGGCCATCAGCCTTGGGCAGGTCACCTGATTTCTCTGGGGTTCTGTTTCTTCACCTGCAAAATGAGAGGTTGGGCAAAATGATCTTCGCATTGTTTCCCAGTTCTAACATTCTGGGTTACTATACATGTTAGTTTTAAAAAAAAAAGGTTGTGCATTTTTCAGTTGAGTATTATATTTCTTCCCCACCAGCTGAACGTAACTTACACCTGCTCATTTATTCTTGAGAACATCATGAGATGCTAGCCAAGGACAGCAACCTCAGGCAGCATTTGTGACTCTCTAGGAAGAGACCCCTCATTAGAGACCACTGAAATCTTAGCAAGTATTTACAATATATGTCTGTGATGGGCACCAGGCATCAGTGTAGATGATTTAGAGCAAAGTCAATGTCAGACCCAAAATGCCACACACAAAGTCTGCATTACTTCTGGCTGCCCTTTTCACCGAGGGTCGGTGGTCCTAACCCAGAAGTATGCAGGAAAACGGAGGAACAGAAGGTCTGGGTCACTGAACCAGAACACGTGTCAGTGGTCAGCCAGCTGTCTGAGGAAAGCTGGGGCCACCTAGGTCCTTTGCAATCCTGTATCAGAGAAGCAGGAGGGCCTTGTGGTTCAGAGGGGACTGAAACCACCCGCCTGGACTGAATCTCGACCCTGCCAAGCTAGCTGTGTGAATTGGGCCAGTTGAGTAAATTCCTCAAATTCCCCACCCGTAAAATGAAATAACAGTTATGTGGGTTCAATAAGTTCAGTTAGAGCATTTAGAATATCACCTGGTAAACAATAAGCAATGTTATTATTATCATTACTTCTCCAAAAATGATGACTAGAAATCTAAATAGGAATAATTCATCTCTGATTTCCATGACTGGCAAAGTACTGCTGAGTGGTACCCATGTGGACAAGAAATTAGGAAACAACCCCTAAATGGCCAACTCAGAAGCAGACACTTTATATATGCATACTTTATGTTATGATACATGAGTGAGAAATAAGTAAAATTTTGGTAAATTTATTTCACAATTCCACTAACCTCCAGCAGAACTGAAGAAGTGCCCTATTTCTAGACCTGCTTAATTGTTACCAATAGTTTCTAGCATTTCAGTGTCCCAGAATTCTTAGTCAAGTACTTGACAAATGATTAAAACAAAACAGAGATAGCTGCTCTGGAAGAACACACAATTCCATTCAGCTAGTATTTATTTATTTTTTATATATATTTTTTGAGTTGGAGTCTCAGTCTGTCACCCAAACTGGAGTGCAGTGGCCATTCCCGGCCACCGCAACCTCGACCTGCTGGGCTCTGGCGATCCTTCCGCCTCAGCCTTCCAAGTAGCTGGAACTACAGGCACATACTACCACGCCCGGCTAATTTTTGATCTATTGTAGAGATGAGGTCTCACCAAGTTGCCCAGGCGGGTCTCGAACCTGCTAGCTCAGGCAATCCACTTACCTCGGCCTCCCAAAGCGCTGGGATTACAGGCTGAGCCACCGAGCCCAGCTTCAGCTAGTATTTATCAGGCACCATGTATATGCCAAGCACTGTTCTTGGCACTGGGGATAAAGAAGGGAAAAAGGTGGCTGGGCACAGTGGCTCACGCCTGTAATCCTAGCACCTTGGGAGGCCAAGGTGAAAGGATTGCCTGAGCCCATGGGTTTGAGACCAGCCTAGGCAACTTGACAAGATGTCAGAAAGTTAGCCAGGTGTGGTAGCATGTGCCTGTAGTTCTGGCTACTTGGAAGGCTGAGGTGGAAGGATCACCTGAGCCCAGCAGGTCGAGGTTGCGGTGGCTGTAGCATTGCCACTGCACTCCAACCTGAGTGACAGAGTGAGACTCTGACTCTAAAAAAAGAAGGGAAAAAGTTGAAATTCTCTGCTATCAAGTAGTTCACAGTCTAATGGGGAGACTGATACACATCATTAAAATTAAGAGTTGGAGCTGGGCATGGTGGCTCATGCCTATAATCCCAGCACTTTGGGAGATTGAGGAGGGAGGACCACTTGAGACCAAGAGTTTGAGACCAGCCTGAGTAACATATTGAGACCCTATCTCCAAAAAAAGAAAAAAAATAGCCAGGTGTGGTAGTGTTCCCTGTAGTCCCAGCTACTAGGGAGGCTGAGGTGAGAGGATCATTTAAGTCCAGGAAGTCGAGGCTGCAGTGAACTCTGATGGCACTACTGCACTCCAGCCTGGGTGACAGAGAGAGACCTTGTCTCTAAAATAAAAATTTTTTAAAAGAAATCAGCTGTTATGCTAAACAGGAGTGGGGAAGAGTTTTGAAGGAGGAGACAGGTGAACTCAGATATATGAGCTGACAAGGAGTCTTCAAGGTGAGGAGGGGAGGGAACTCCAAGAGCAAGACTGAGAAGGCCTCCTCTTCTCTATGCTCCCTAATGAGTTTTTCCTAAAGGCAAACCACTGCTTAGCTCAGCTCCCCAAGTTCCTGGCATTTCCAGGGTTCCTTCCAGCAACCTCATGGAGGAAGACTAGGAATCCCCCAGCTCTTCACTCCTTGTCCCCCTCCACCCTCACCCCGTCCCACCAATGGGGCATCTCCCCACAACTCAGAACCACTGGTTTCTTTTTCTTATTTCACTGCTGGCCTTTGCACCTTCCCCATCATCAGGACCCCCCTCCATTTTCCTATCCTCCTTTGTGCTGCTAGGATCAGAGCTGACAGGGAGTACAGGGAAAGCTTCTATTAGGATTCTACCACGCTCTCGGGCAGCTCAGAAAGCCCTAGAGACAACATTATTTACAAATGGTGCCTGGGCTTCCTAGGTCCCAAGGTTCAGCTTCCCAGGTAGATAAGTTTGTCTCTCTCTGCAAGGCAGAAAGCCCATAGGGGCACCATGTACTGCTGTGTGGGTCCAGGATCTTTCCATGCACAGCTGGAGGCCCTATAATGTTAGCACCAATATTGAAAAGCAAGAGCAGTACACAGTTCCTGCTGGCTGGCTGCCACCCAGCATGGTCTGTGCTGAGCCAAAACAGCAATGTGTTGTTCCTTAAACTAGGAGTAAGAATTACAAACAGGAGACTCAACCAGCAATGGCCACAGCCATCAACCGACAGTCAGGTCAGAATCCATGCGGGGCATCACCACAGAATCACCACCATCATAGTAAACCTCCTGCAAAGCACTCACTACAGTCATCTACATATGATGTCTTGTCTGAGACTGTACAAAGTGTTTATTAGTGAGCAATAACTTCTGCCTTCTAAGAAGCTGCAAAGGCTAACACATATAAAACAACAGCAATATACTGACTTTTCCAAGGAAGTTTGGAATTGGTGCTTCCTGGTTATACCTGAAGTGCTCCCTAAAAGGGGCAGGTCACTACCTTGAACAATTACCATAATACTATAAGAAAGGGATTAGCATTAGAGGGAAACTGCCAGGGGAGGGGGGACACCCCTCATCAACACGGGTAACTGCATAATGAACATTTGTATCCCTAACCCTGAATTGTATGCCACATCTTTAAAATTAAAAATTAAAATTAAATTAAATTTAAAAAGGGTAGGCCACTGACGTGTGTGTGCATGTGTGTGTGTGCACGCACGCTCGCTCATGTGCACCCATGCTTGGGGCATGGTGAAGACTGATGGTCTCAGGGTTACGTACTTATGTGCACTAACACAGAATAAGGGTAAATAGAAAGGAAGTGTATATACAGATAGTGAGGTAATATGATTTTTAGTGGATGTAAATAAAACAAAATCTGGCAGGCATATCTGGACAGCATCCGGCTCAGATACCATTTGCACAAATACTATTACCTCCCCCCCAAAAATCAGTGTAATAGAAAGAGTTCAGTGTTTCAGCCACTGTTCTTTCTTCAGTAAGTATACAATGAAGGTCAAGTATAAATGAAGAACTCCACGCGTTTGCTAAAGTATAACTTGATCTTAATGTAAGTATTAGACCATTATAGTTAAGTGAGAAACATGATTGACATATACGTCTCTCCTTTATTAAATACGTCTCTCCTTTATTAAATACTCGGTCAAAAACAGGCAAAGTAAAATGTCAGGCTCCTCAGTTCCCTGACTGACAAGTTAAAATGTTGACCACTGTGTTATTGAGACAGCGCTTTCTGTGGTGATGTTACTAGTGTGTCCCATCAGAGGCAGTCCAGACATCTCAGCCTCCATCTTCTCCCTATTCCTGCAGATTCTCTACTCCACGTGTGCATAGTGTTTTATTGCTGTCAAGACCATCTGACTACCAGGTAATGAAGCTGGGATTAGACTACACCCGGTGAACTCTTTTCACGTTACCTTTCCGCTTTTAAACAGAGGCTGCGATTCAAAAGAAATCAAAGAAAGCAACTAGTTGATATCAGGTCTTCACCTGAAAGTGAATCATGATTGATGGGCATCTCAAACCAGGGATGAGTGAGGGTGGGCAAGGTGACACATGCCTTCAGGCATCAGCATACGGGGGCCCCAAGAAGATGAACGTTGTTACAAGTTCCAGTGCCAAAACTGTGGAATGCAGCAAGAGAAAGGTGCCAAATCCCCCTGGACAGCATCCTCCCTCACTAAGCCCTAACTGGCTTCCTACCAAAGTTAGCTCCTCAGCAAAGCCAGCCAGGCACCTGGGATCCAGTCCAGACTTAGGACTCTGGCTAGTTGGGGCAGGCAAATTTCTGGCTTTAAAAGTGACCTGTTTTTTTTTGTTTGTTTTGTTTTGTTTTTTGAGTTGGAATCTCACTCCATCACTCAGGCTGGAGTGCAAGGGCATGCTCACAGCCCCCCTAGTGTCGACCTGCTGGGCTCCAGCGATCCTTTCGTCTCAGCCTTCCAAGTAGCCAGAATTACAGGCAGGCGCTACCATGCCCAGCGAATTTATTTATTTATTTATTTATTTATTTATTGTAGAGACGAGGTCTTGTCAAGTTGCCCGGGCTGGTCTCAAACCCGCGGTTTCAGGCAATCCACTCGCCTCAGTCTCCCAAAGTGCTGGGATTACAGGCTGAGCCACCGAGCACAGCCAAAAGTGACCTGCATTTTTAAGTGATAGAGAATTCACGGTCCCTCAGGATAAAGTCACACATGGAGAATTGGGGTTTAGAGACTTTCCTGTTCTCATCAGACCTCTCATCCTATTGGACCAATCTCCATGAACACTGCCTGCTTAAAGCCATGCAAACAGGGCTACTTTCTGTGATCTCTCAACTCCCAGGGACTTTTGGTGTTCTGCACACAGACCCATAATCCTGAGGAACCCCTCTGGCCTCCCTATGTCAGGACTTCAGCCTCAGTCTCGCTTGGGAACTTGTGTCTTCTCCCTGATTCTGCATGACTCCCTCTAGTCAGACACATCGTCATTTGCCTGCCTGGTCAGTAGTGGTTTTCCCAGCTTGAGGCCCTTGGCTTCAAGAGTGACCTGTGCTTCAATCCTGACAGTCCGGCAGAATAGACAGACTTACCTATCAGGGGACATTGATCTGGACAACTCAATCTCATTCAGGGGACCCAGCCCTTAGAGGGTACAACTCTGATATGTTCTTTGTGACTCTCCCTAGCCTTGAAAACACGAACATTAAAAAAATAGAGGAATACTTTTTATTATGGCAAATATCAAGGGCTCACAGGGTTTCTTAATCTTCAGCTCCAACTTCTGCCGCCCAAATGCAATCTTTCAGCCATCTGTGTCAGGTTAGTTACAAAGCAGTGTTATTATTCTGGGCTGCACAATGTTGGCCCAACTTACCGAATACAAGAAATTGTGCTGATTGATTTAGTTATTTTGTTCATATAAATGAATCCAGTTGTACAGCTGTTTCTGATTAACCAATGTACTGCTGGAGTTATATACAAATAATTTTATAATGAACTCAGCAACTACAAGGCCATGAGAAGTGGAATCTAAACTCACCTCCCAGAAAAATAAGCAGGAGCCACGAGGGCAAAGGCTTTCGACAACAGGCCAGGTTTAAATTCCTATCTGCTGTGATTCATTTTTTCCTCTTTATGTAATTCAGCATAACTTATAATGAACACTCTCAAAGAACCTTTGTCTTCAGACTTTTGGATTCAAGGGGGAAGCTCAGCTAGCTTTGCAGGCTCGAAACGCCTTTAAAATTTCCCATCTTTGTATTTGGTAAGTTTCTGTTTTTCCCATTAAAACATTTATATTTCCTGAGACAATTCCTTAAATAATATACTTTTAGAAGGAGGAAAATGGGGATTGAAAGGTCTACATTTACTTTATTATAAACAGAAATCAAGAGCTTTGTTTCATTTCAATACAGAACAATTAAGCTCTGTAAGTTTAGCCACCAGCTTTTCTTTTTCAGTTCTAGAAGACAAATCACATGCACATTAGAAAATTAAGAAAAAGACAGGGCATGAATAATTCAAATGAATGAATTTTTTTTAAAAGGTAGAGATAGTGACAAGTGTTCCATAAATAAATCACTTGAAACAAAACAGGAAAAAATTAATCGTTTATGCTTCTAAAATGAATTATGCTGGCAAGGATATGAGGAAACAGATATTTTCAAATAGTGTCAGTGAGACTGTGAATTACTACAGCTTTTGGAAAGTAATACCACTTTGGGGACTCTGACAAACAGAAATAAAAGCTTCTGTATGTTGGCATGTTCACACACACACACACACACACACACACACACGTTCCAAGAAGAACTGCTGTAGTTCCAAGAAGAAAACTTGAAACAATATGAATGGTTAAGTAAATTATGAAATATTAAGCAGCCATGGCTTAAATGACTTTTTAAATTTGGAGTCTATAATGCTTTATAGTGTGGAAAAAACTGTTGTCTAATGTGTATCATATGATTCTATTTTTAATAGAAAAAGCTACATATGTGCCTATATACTTACACATTTTTATATGCAAGGAGAAAGTTGGGGAACTAATAATATTTATTACTACAAGGGATTCGAATTTAAGGGAGATAGGAGAAAGATTATTAACTTTTCTTCATACATACCTACCATTTTTGTCTTCTTTTTAGCAAGTACCTAATACTTTTGTAAACTGAACAAACTAAAAACTACAATATATATATATTTTTAAATAATAGAGCCACATCTTCAGCAAAAACAAGGAAACAAAGAATATGAATTACAAATACTGAGCACCTGGCCTGGTGGCTCACAAAAACCTCTTCCAAGTTCTAAGAGGCAACATGTTGTTTTTGTTTGTTTGTTTCCTCTGTGTAGGGGCAGGGGAGGGGGATGGGGTAAGGAGATTGGGAAGAGGAGTGGGGAAGAGATGTGATCTCGTTTCTTTCTGTTTCTTTGCTTTTGTTATTTTTAATTAAGCATAACAATTGTACAGACTTATAGGGTACAGTGTGATATGTCATACATGTATCCATTAACCAACCCTTGGCTATGGTCCCTTCCCCCTCCCCTTCCCAGTCTCTAATAACCACTGTTCTACTTGCTACTTCCATGAGACCAACTTTTTTAGCTTCCACATATGAGTGAGATCATGCGGTATTTATCCTTCTGTGTCTGGCTTATTTCACTGAACACAATGTCCTCCATACCCATCCAGCTGCCACAAATGACAGAATTTCGTTTTGGTTACTGTTTTTATGGCTAAATAATATTCCATTGTGCATATATACCACATTTTCTTTATCCATTCCTCTGCTGATGGACACTTAGGTTGTCTCCACATCTTGGCTGTTCACAACATGTTATTTTATCATAGCAAGGCAGAGATGATGTATATAAGAATTCTGTATAGAAAGACATTTTATGGTTAAAATAATACTATAACACCAGCCACACAGTCCTTTGCCCAAGTGACTCTTTTTTCTTTTCTACTCCTCCCATTTGCTCATCAAAAAGAGAAGATGAAGGGAAGGAGGGTTTACAATGTTTCAATAATGAGGTTCTAGCTCTGAAATCTGATAAAATATCACTCAAAGTCAGTCCCAATTTTAGCAACAATTTAATTTTTGGATTTGTCTCAAACAAGATGTTGGGTTTTCTTTCTGTCTCTCTCTCTTTTTTTTTTTTTTTTGTAACAGTGGTAAAAACAGGGAAAAGAACAGCATGAAATTTTACTCACAAAACCTGAGATAACTTAAATGAACACTCTGAATTATTTCTTAAACCATGCATGGCAATCAAATTCTGGCTCTAATGGACAAAAATAGGCCGTGTTTAAAGTAAGCTGCTTTACTACGTTTTAAAAAGGTTTTTGAAAGCTTCAACTACTTTGCCTTTTTCTAGGCCCTCAAAAATCTAATTAGAAATCTCAGTACCATCTGAAAACTTGTCTTAGTGTCCCCAGCCTGTCTTCTGTGACCTTGGAAAGAAAAACTGGCTTAGGCCAGGCTCCGTGGCTCAGCTTGTAACCCCAGCACTTTGGGAGGCCGAGGTGAGTGGATTGCCCGAGCCCGCGAGTTCGAGACCAGCCCAGGCAACTTGGCGAAACCTCATCTCTACAATAAATAAATAAATAAATTGGCCGGGCTTGGTAGCATGTGCCTGTAGTTCTGGCTACTTGGAAGGCTGAGGCAGAAGGATCGTCTGAACTCAGCAGGTTGCCGCTGGGGTGGCCGTTGAGTGTGCCACTGCACTCCAGCCTGGGTGACGGAGTAAGACACCAACTCAAAAAAAAAAAAAAAAGGAAAAGAAAAGAAAAACCGGCTTAAACTTCTTTTTTTCTCCACCGATGCACCCTCTTCTTTCTCAATCCATCACTGTGGTCCTTCCTGAAAGTCCTGCCCCCGGCATTCCTAATGGCACACACATATATGTGCTGCTTATGGGATATGGGCCTGTTTACGGGCAGTCCATTTTTATTTTCTTGTATCTCAGCGCCAACCTGTCTCCATTATTTAACTATCCATCTCTGTAACACAAGACTTCTGTGGTTAAGACACTGATCTCACTGTTTACATTCTCAGAAAATAGCTAGGGTGCATGTTTTCTTAAGATCTCCTTAAAGGTCTGAAGATTCTCTTCTTTCAAAATCTATTCTGCTGGCCAGCAAGTTGGGGGTGGGTATGTCTCTGGGTTTCCTGAACACTATTTGATAGCATGTTCAACAGTTCAATGATGAATCACTCTAAGATATGGTCATACTTCTCTCTTGGTCTCTCCCAGGCCTAAGTTCTTCATTCAACATACACAATCTCTCACATACATTTATAAATCCTTGGGAGGTTTGAAGATCAGGCTGAAGTGACACACAAGTGGTTGGAAAGCAAGACATTCAACCAGCTGCCCATTTGGTCTATGCAGTGCCAGCTAAATGTCTACATTTATTCTGCCACTGAATTGGTTGATTGTTTGGGCATCATTAGCAAGAGCTTCCAGGTGAGCTGATGTTACTAAAATGGCAGTGTAATCTCTAATGGGTGACTGTGGGCAAGCAATAGCGAACCAGTTAAATGGACTCCTACCCTAGAATCCTACACAGCTGATAAAAATAATATGGTACCAGTATGTCCAAAAAATACTAAAAAGCAAAGCAAGCAAAATGCAAACAGTATCTATGTGACACAAGCTCAAATAGGGGAGCAGATGGGATGAATAGGAAGAATGTAACCAAACTCTGTTTAGCTGTTACATATGAGATAAGGTGTAAATGCTATTATATATATTTAAAGTGATCAAGTATTGTTTATGAGAGAATACTTGTATATACAAATAAATGTAAGCATATATAGATATATATTTAAAGGGAGCATGTATTGTTTATGTGAGAAAAATAACAAGTATACAAAAGTAAATTTTAAGTTGTAACTTACACCACTGGCCCAGAAAACTATCTGGTTCTGAATTTTCCATGTCCTTCACCATTTCCTTCCTGCTGCAAACACCCCTTACCTGAGAGAACTGTTTATCCCCCAAAATCCAAAGGAGTCTGTGGCAGTCTGGGGGTTTCCTGAGTATTCCTAAATATTCAAAAATTGAATAGTATCCTTCACTTTTGCCTAAACTTCTTTCTCAGGTTGGGCGTCTCTTCTCAGCCAAAGCAAAGGGCATAAGACCCACGGGAAGAAAAGTCCCAACCCTTACTTATGTGAAAATGAACCAGATACAGGTATTAGGCCAGGAAATATCACTTCCAAGGTTCTACAAGACTAAAACACAAAATCCTATTCCTCTATTATTAGAAGTACTGTTACTTTTCGACTTGGAAGACATAGAAAGCTAATTATGTATATGGATTTTTAAATGTCACATTATATCTGTCAATTATGGCAAAAGACCACTCTCAGGATGAAAATGTGTTTTCCAGCATCTTCAGAAACCAGATACTTTTCTGCAAAACAAAGATCTACTTGGCTTTCATGAAAAATTCACTTGCCTCAGATCTCATAGAGTGGCAGAAATAAACTGCCATTTAACAAACATTACTTGGCACAGTGGCTCAAGCCTGTAATCCCAGCACTTTGAGAGGCTGAGATGAGAGGATTGCCCAAGCCCACGGGTTCGAGACCAACCTGGGCAACATGGTGAGACCTCGTTTCTACAATAAATAAAAAAATTAGCTGGGCGTGGTAGCACGCGCCTGTAGTTCCAGCTACTTGGAAGACTGAGGCGGAAGGATCATCTGAGCCCAGTAGGTCGAGGCTACGTTGGCCGGGAGCGTGCCACTGCACTCCAGCCTGGGCAACAGAGTGAGACTCTGACTCAAAAACAAAAAACAAATTTACTTAATTACCTACTATGCAAAAACTTACTATTTCAAGGGAATATAAAAATGACTTTTTTTAAAAAAAAGTGATTGCCTTGAAAAAGCTTACAATCTAATGAGGGATTAGACACACATGCAAGTGGCTGCAACACTGGAGAGAGTGAATTTAAAGATACAGGTGAGGCCCCAACGAGCAGCAAAAGAGGGAGGAATCAGCCAATGGAGAAGAAAGGCTGTAGGTTCTTCTTAAGAAGCGTGCTCTGGCTAGACTTGATGACTCACATAATCCCAACACTCTGGGAGGCTGAGGCAGGAGAACTGCTGGAGCCCATGAGTCTGAGACCAGCCTGGGCAACACAGTGAGACCTCATCTCTTAAAAAAATCTACACGCACATGATGGCGTTACCTGTAGCCCCAGTTACTTAGGGATGAGGCAGGAGGATCGCCTGAGCCCAAGAGGTCAAGACTGCGGTGAGCCGTGATCATGCCACTGCACTCCAGCCTGGATGACAGAATGAGACCCCAACTCAAAAAAAAAAGAAGAAGAAGAAGAAGAAGAAAGCATGTTCTTACAATGTGAGCCATATTTGTCAAAACTGCTAAAGGAATGAACAGTGTAGGTAACTGTATATTCTGTGTAGCGACACTGTTCTTTTACTAAGTATCAGCAAAGTCTATTATTCTGACCTCTCAAATACTTGTGAGCAATCTGCAGATCCTACGGGACTCAATATACAAATGAGGAGGGGGCAGCGTGGAGGGGAAGAATGGCAACGCAAAGGCATACAGATGGGAACGGAAAAGCAGCGGTCAGCTAGAGCCCCGCACATCTGCAAATGACAAATAGTGTCCAATAAAGGTAATGGTGACATTCAAGGGAAACGTGCAGTGTTTGGAATCAGACTGCCCAGGTGTGAATACTGGCTCTCTCACTAGCTGTGTGTCCTTGGGCAAGTTACCTAACTTCTCTTAGCTTCAGGTTCCACATATATGATTAGAAACTGCCTCTCAGGGTTGGATGAATATTAAATGACTCCATTAGATAACCCATAGTAAGTAGTAATATTAAGGAAAGGAAGAAAAAACAAAAGGAGAACAGAAAATAGAGATTTTCTTTTTTTAAGTCTGCGGCAAGGCCGGGCTCGGTGGCTCAGCCTGTAATCCCAGCACTTTGGGAGGCCAAGGTGAGTGGACTCCCTGAGCCACGGGTTCGAGACCCACCTGGGCAACTTGGCAAGACCTCATCTCTACAATAAATCAAAAAAATTAGCCGGGCGTGGTAGTGAACGCCTGTAGTTCCAGCTACTTGGAAGGCTGAGATGGAAGGATCGCCAGAGCCCAGCAGGTCGAGGTTGCGGTGGCTGGGAGTGTGCTACTGCGGTCCAGTCTGGGCAACAGAGTGAGACTCCAACTCAAAAAAAAAAAAAGTTTGAGTCAGATCACAGAAAGCTTTTGAAGAATTTCATTCACTTAATATAACTGAAAGATAAAAGAAATTAAAAGAATTGAGTTATACTGAAAAGGATTTATAAGAAGAGGAAAATATATAGAGAGAGATTCATAGTAAGCAATGCTAAAATGTAACTTAAGAACATGTTCTTACAATATGAATCATGTTTAACAAAGCTAAACTTTGGGAGGCCAAGGTGGGAGGATCTCTTGACGCCAAGAGTTTGATTCTAGCCTGGGCAACAAAGTGAGACCTTATCTCTATGAAAAATAAAAAATTAGCCGGGCATGGAGGCATATGCCTGTAGTCCCAGCTACTCAGGAGACTGAGGTTGAAGGACCCCTTGAGCCCAGGAGGTAGAGGCTGCAGTGAACCATAATCTTGCCACTGTACTCCAGCAACAGAGCGAGACACTGACAAAAAAAAAAAAAAAAAACTGTAGGTAACTGAATTTCCTGTTTATTTTAACTGCATTCTTATTTTATTGAGTTTGAGCAAAGTCTATCATTTTTGCCTTCTCAACAAGTATTTGTGATCATTCTGCAGACTCTGTAATGCTGAGCATGTTTCCTAGAACTCAAAGTTCCCTAGCCCCTGGATCCATAAGCAGCAGTGGTGCCCCCACCCCAGGGGATTGGGTGCAATATGAGGAGGGGCCCCCCAAAAACTCAATATTATTTTTTGGAGGGTAGGCCCCTGGTAGTACAGGATTCCCCTGCTAGGTAAGTGTTCCCAACCCATCGGCATCAGTGTACCAGCTAGCATTGTTATGAGAGGCTGCGTTCAACTTCAGTGAATTTTGTTGTTGTTGTTTTTGATTCATTCAAAACATTTGCCCATTTCATGATGCTCACACAAATGCACCTGCCCACACTATGCAATGTTCAGTAGTTTTTGACCCAAAACAGCATGACCCCCATGCACCACCTTCCCTATTCATCTAATCTTGCCCCAAGTGACTTTTTTTTGTTTCCCTGGATAAAAACAAGCCTTCAAAGGGGAACATTTTGCCACAATGGAAGAGGTGAAACAAAGAAACAGCAGAAGCACTATAAAGCATCTAAATTGATGAGCTCAAAAACTGTTTCTAGCAGTGGAAAAAACATCTTGATAGGTGTATTTCCTCAAACGGAGAGTACTTTGAAGGTGACCAAAGTGTAAATATGTAAGATTAAATACATACATTTTTATAAATAAATTCTGGGTTTTTTTGTGGGGGGGTCCCCCTTGTACCTGTGACCAAAGCACCCTGGCCTAGGGCAGGCAGTCTAATTCACTGGTCACCTCTGCATTGACTGCCACAACATGTTAACCTTATTAGATTTCCTGGTGTCAAAGGGCCAGGAGAGTGATCTGTCTTGTCTTTACTTCCCCGTCCTTCATCTGTCCTGATAACCTCAGCAGAGTAGGGTCTACTGGGTAAGTCGATCCCTCAAAACTAAGATTCTTCTCAGTGAGATTTCTCCTGCTTGGGGCTGTTCAGAGAACACATGGGACGACTGGTGAGAAATACTTGATGAAGTACAGGCCACTGAGGAATTACTATCATAAGTTAATTGATATAAAAAGTCATTCTTATGTTTAGGCTTTTTTTGTATTTACCTATAAAGAGGAAAACCCACAGAGTTGTATACAGACTAACACATATAATAAAAATGCTAACAATAATAATAATCAATAAACACCAAGCAGCACACTGTCCCAGACAATCTACTAAGTGATCTGCACACATGACCTCATCTGACCTCCTTTATATAACAACCCCTTGAGGAAGGTTTTGTTTTGTTTTGTTTTAGCAAGTTGGAGTCTCCGGCGTCCAGGCTGGAGAGCAGTGGTATGCTCACAGCCACCCCAGCGTTGACCTGCTGGGCTCCAGCAATCCTTCCATCTCAGCCTCCCAAGCAGCCAGCACTACAGGTGCACACTACCATGCCCAGCTAATTTTTGATTTATTGTAGAGACAAGATCTTACCAAGTTGGTCGGGCTGGTCTCAAACCCATGGGCTCAGGCAATCCACTTGCCTTGGCCTCCCAAAGTGCTGGGATTACAGGCTGAGCCACTGAGCCCAGCCAGGAGTTGTTTCTCTCACTTTTAAGGGAAAGAAACAAAGAATTTGTAAGAGACAGCATTGGGACTGGAAGCAGGATCTGTCCGACCTCTTGGTCCATGCTTTAACCATTATGAAACTTTGCACTGTCAGTATCACCTGGGAGGTTTCAAAAAACAGATTCCCGGCCAGGCTAGGTGGCTCAGCCTCTAATCCCAGAACTTTGGGCCGAAGCAAGTGAATTGCCTGAGCCTGCGTGTTCAAGACCAGCCCGGGTAACCTGGCAAGACCTCGTCTCTATAATAAATAAAAAATAAGCCAGCGTGGAAGTGCGTGCCTGTAGTTCCAGTTACTTGGAAGGCTGGGGTGGAAGGATAGCTGGAGCCCAGCAGGTCCACATTGGAGTGGCCATGAGCATGCCACTGCATACCAGCCTGGGTGATGAAGTGAGACTCCAACTCAAAAAAAAAAAAAAAAAAAAAACAGATTCCCAAACTCACAAAATCCAGCCTCTATAAGCTTCGAGTCAACTCAGGGCCGAGGATTAGCACACTTTAGTACTAAAGTGTGTTAAGGAGAGCAGCACTACTCAGTTAACTGAAGATATGCTGGGGCTGTAGGGCTTCTGTTCTTCAGAACTACAAAAGAGACAGAGTTGAATGATTCTGACCTGACCACAGTACCCGCAGGGTGAGAAGGAACTGACACATGTTATAGCTGGGTGACACAGTGAGGCTGAGCGAGGAGGCAGTCGTCACTGGTCCCAGAGAGGCAAGACCCGAACTGACCCCAACTAGAGCAGGGACACGCAACACAATGCGAATAGGCCTGTTCATCTTCAATGCACGGCACACAGTAGACACTTAATATATATTTGTTAAGTGAAAAAGCAAATAACTGCGGCTGTCCTCTAGCTGCAAGTAATTTCTTTCCTCTGAATTCCTTTGGTAAATTTGGTCCATACCTTTTCCCTCTTATTTGCCACATTCAGCCTTGCATTTCTGCTGTTTGAATCCATGTCTCATCTCCCCTGGAAGGTAGGCATTTTAGGAAAATCCTGTCTCTTTCTGAGCTATGTCTCTCTTTTCACCCCTAGTGCAGAGCTATGACCTCTAGCAAGGACCTCCATGCTCAATGACTATCTGGCTTGATTCCAATTGTGACCTGATTCAATATGTGGGTCCTGGCTCATCACAAGGTATCAATAAGCCTGTGGATTGCTGGGAAGCAGCAGCAGAGAGACCTCTGTGTGAAAATATTAGGAATTCAGCAGATCACACTGGAGGGAAGGCTTCAGGAAGAACAGAGCTCTGGGAGGTGGAATCCCAAATATAAGATAGTTGAAAATGAAGGAGTCAGAACAGCAAATAAAAGGCACTTCTGTGTAGTTTTATTCTCCCAGTGTGCATCATGGAAACACATTATGTTTCTAAAATTACAACCATAGTTAGGAACACTTTAAAATACTAAAGCCGCCGAGCACAGTGGCTCACACCTGTAATCCCAGCACTTTGGGAGGCTGAGGCAAGAGGATTGCCTGAGCCCAGGAGTTTGAGATCAGCTTGGGCAACCTGGCAAGACCCTGTCTCTACAATAAATAAAAAAATAGGAGAACTTGATGGCACACACCTGTGGTTCCAGCTACTTGGAAGGCTGAGGCCGAGAGTGTGCCACTGCACTCCAGCCTGGGTGATGGAGAGAAACTCTGACTCAAAAACATTTAAATTAAATACCAAAGACAATGACACAGACCCTGTAATGAATACTGTCCACAAAAAGGGGCCCATGCCCGGCCAGAGCACCTGAGACAGTAACTATAAGAGGTGAGGGCGCAACCACCCTCTCCACCACCTGCCCTTCTGCTCAGTATCGCTTCTGTGTCTTGGTGCTACACTCCGAGTGAGGCCTGGGCGGCCCTGTCAGCTGCTTTGTGCCCTTCCTACCCCATTACCCTACCTGATCCTTAACCCTGCCATAAAAGAAAAGCAAAGTTATCAACCCCATTTCTTGGATGAGATAAGTGAGGCCCAAGCCAGAAAGAAGTTGAACACAAAGTAGACATTTGTGAAATAAACAAGCAAATGAATGAAGGTGCAAATCCTTCCAGCTGGAAATAATCTCAGTCTCTCTAAATGTCCTACAACTGGATCTCACCTTGCTTACAGATCTCTTTGCTCCACATGACACAACCTAAAAGAGTGTATATGTTTCCAGTGGAGCCAAAGTTAGGCACGGCAAGGATCAGGTATGTCTCCAGGAGGAAGACGATGCAGGCTAGTCCGAACACTCCTATTCAACAGGTAATGGCTTTTGCAGGTGGCTGTGGAATATTCTACCTCCAGGTCCCTGAGAAACTCAACCTTGTGGGGACGACAGGCAGGTAAACACACACAGCCACAGCAGAAGGATTAAGATGCAGAGTGCTCATAGGCTACATGGAGGTTTCTCACCTCCAGGAGATTTCAAAGGTGACCTACAAACTGAAACAGAAAACATCTTAGAGTCATTGTATCCATTACAGAAATGGGCATTTTTGAGGATGGAAAAAAAAAAAATCTACCAACGACTCAAAAGGAAGCCACAGTATTGTTTTGCAATTGCTTTGGGAAACTGGCAAAAGAACCGCCCCCTCCCCCCTCCCGCCCCAGCCCCCCACCTCCAGCTAGGATGAAGCCTGTTCGCGGGCTCCGCGGCTACACCAGCCTGAAGTCCGAGCTACACGCGACCAAGGGTGGGGGTGGGGGTGGGGGTGGGGGTGAGGGTGGGGGTGGGGTGAGGACCCGTGAAGATGCAAGGGACAGAACGGACACAGGCTTTTCAGAAGAAGAGACCGGGCCACTCAGTCACCGCTGACAACTCGAGAGGCTTCCCGGAGAACTCAGCAAGGCCAGGAGCCCTCGGCCCGGGAAGGAATATTCCATCGGGATTCAGCCGGACCAGAAGACCCAGCCGGGCTCGGCTCCTCGCACAGACACACCCTTTGTTAATCTCAGACAGTTCAAAGTCTAACAACCACCAGTTAGGGATCTGGGTCACCCCAACTGGGTCAACGTTCCTTAACAGTTCTTTCTTTGCGAAGACAAGTATGTTAATAGAAAAAGGTAGGGAGAGAGAGACGGAAGCGAAGCTGTCTGGAGAGTTCAGGGAACCTCCCCCCGACCCCCCTACAACCCCGCCCGGACGGGGACTGGACGTGTCTCTAAGGTCAGCGCAGACGTCCAGCGCGCGCGTCTACGCGGGCCACGGAGCGCGCGGGCCGTCCCGGAGCGATTCCCACAGCGAGGTGGGCGAGGAGGTGCCCGAGCACGACTCGGCCCCGGGGATGCCCGAGAGTCCCCCTCCGCCCGAGCTGAGGGTGTAGATGCGGCCCCCGGCACCGCCGGGAAGCCCCCGCTCGGTGACTGCGGTGAGCGCGGGTCCCGAGCTCCGCGGCACGCCCAGCCGGGTCCGCAGAGCCCGGCCGTCCACGGCCCCTTCGTCCCGGGCCCCCTCCGGGCGGGCAGGACTCGCGGGCCGCAGGCCGGGACCGCGCCCCTCCCGAGCGGGGGCCGCGCCTCGACGTCCCCGGCCGCCCCGCCCGGGCCCCGCACCCAGCGCCGCTCCCGAGCCCCGCCGTCGAGCCCGGCCCCTCCCGGCGGCCTCCCGGGACCCCGGAGCCCGGGTCGCGCCCGGGGC
>CAUYQG010160401.1:0-18734 GCA_963574415.1 Tarsius wallacei | reverse complement strand
GCTCTCCCTGTCACTAGGAGGCCAAGCATTCTTGTGTGATTCTGGAGCATTTCAGACAAATCCCTGAGATCTGAGCATAATTAACTTTTTGAGTTGCAGACACTTGTTGAATTTTCAGTACATCAAAAAGATGTGGCCTGCCTTCAGATATAAATAGCTAGGTATTCCAGCTATCTATTGCTATGCATCAGCATATCCAAATTTTAGGACTAAAAATATTGCCATATTGTCACATACTATAGTTTTCAGTGTCAAGAATTAGCCACAGTATCAGATAACTGATATATCAGCTTAAAAATAGTTCTTAATAGAGTCATACAATGTCTTCTGGAAGAATTGTCAGTTAAGATTGAGTCTAAAACGTTGATCCTCATTTGTAGAACACATCTATTTATCTTTTAATGATTCAGATATAATGTGTAAATCCTGATGCTATTAACCCCACGAGATTAAAGCTATGTATAATTTCTGCCACAAATATCTGCAAATAGTCAAAATATATGATTTGGAATAAATGATGCTTGAAAATTGATTTAACATTATATAACATTGAAAACTACTCAAAGTTCATAGAAATTAGTTTTAATACATTCAAAACAGCAATGACCACAAAAGTCTTGTGACAAGAGTGATTGTTGAATAATGTGTTTGTATCACTTTGCAGAATTATAATTTAATAACATAAAAAATAAAAAAAAAAAAAACAACAAAAAAAAAACAAAAAAAAATACAAAAAACACCCCCCCAACCCACACCCCCCACCCCCCCCCCCCCCCCCCCCCCCCCCCCCCCCCCCCCCCCCCCCCCCCCCCCGCCCCGCCGCGCGCCCGGCCCCCTGGGCGGGGTGGGGGCCTTTCTGCCAGTGTCCATTTCCTCCCAGGCATTTGGGTATCCCCAGCTTGGTGAGGGGTGTAGGCAGGAGGCAGTCCTGCATTGCCCTCCCCCCCTGGCTTTTCCTCACTGCCCCCCTCCCTTCCCCTTTCATTCTTTCCTGTCCTCTCAGGTCCCCTCCTCAACCCAGGCAGAGCCGGGTTCCACCCTGAGGCCATTTTCCCTGACAACACCCATTCAGGAGGCAGCATTCAAACAGGCACAGGACACGGGGTGGGGGCTGCCGGGGATGCAGGGGGTGCCAGCCTGTCAAAGAACACAGGCGGAAAGCCAGCAGGTCTGGGTGGGGCACAGCGCCCCCTGCAGCCTACGCGGCAGGGGACAGGCGGGCAGCTTTGAGCAGAAGCTACTCCCCAGTGCCTCCCCGCCGCTCCCCACCACTGTGCTGTCTGCGTGCCAGCTTTGATGTGTCACATCAGCAGCGGGGGCTTTCAGGGGGCCTCTTCTCAAAGCCCTGCCAAACTGCCTAAGCAAGAATCAGGCTCCCTCCTTCCAGAGTTCTGTGATGCTCTCCCACCCCAGCCCCCAAAGCCTGGCATTTGGGGGAGGACAGGGGCAAGTTGATGGAATCCATTGAGGACACTCCTGGCCACAGAGAAGGCCCATCCCCCTCTAACCCCCGCTCCTGGCCCCCATGCTTGCTGGCACCATAGCACCCAGCTGCTTCCTTGCCCTTAGATGCAGGATGGGCTGCGTTTGCTGCTATTTGGACCGTTCTCTCTTTCCTTTCCAGCTCCCAGCACTGGTTCTGGTGGCTTTCCGAGCCTGGGGGCAGATCGCCGATCTGTGGCCCCTTGAAGGATGCTCTGTTGTGCTTTTGGGAGTCAGCTGAGTATGGACGTTCCAACTCTGGTGGCTCTCCCCACCGGGTGTCACTTAACTTCTCCACGCCTGGGCTTCCTCACACCGGGGTGACATGAGCATTTGTCATCCTATCCCATCGCCGGGTCCCACTCTCAGGGACCCTAATGTCATCTTGGTGGGTAACACACGCTCAGAAGTCGTGGGTGTTTTGAGCCACAGTATGAACTTGGGGAGTAGAGCAGGAGGGTAACAGTTGAGATGCCCTAGTCTGCCCCCCTTGCCTTCACCCCCTTCTTTGTAAAGGGGCTCCTTCTGGTAGGGGAGAGAGCCCAGTACTTGAATGTGAGCTCCCCGAGGCCTGATCAGAGCGTCCTTTAAAGACAACTCTCACTTCAAAGTTTCTGCTGCTTCTTGGGGTTGTCAGGGCAGGTTAGGAGATGTACTATCTCCTAGGGAGTCTGGAAGGGGGAGGCGGAAGATTTGGGGGGCTGGGACAAGAGGAAGGGAAGGGAGAGGAGAGGCTTTGAAGGATGGGAGCAGAGCTCACAGCATGGCATCTGGACAGGCCCACAGAGGGAGATGGCAGCAAGACAGACCTTGGAATGGAGAAAGGCCATGAATCGGAAAAGAAGCCATGAAGCCAGGGACTTGGGCTTATTGGGGTGTGGTCACCTGCTTCCTCCCCAAGCCTTCAGCAACGGTCTGTCCCAGCTACCACCTTGAGTGGCTGACTCAGGAAGGGAGGAGCCGCAGGTGTCCCGCTCAGCCTGCAAAGGAGGGGAGCAGCGAGGCTGGCCGGAGACATTGGCTGCAGGGGAAGAAACCACCCAACAGGACTTGGACACCAGGGCTGAGGGGCTCTTTCCCAAAAAACCTCAGACTATTTGGAGGGTACCATACTCCCTGTGTGCAGACAGAGGCAGAATGAAGGCGCAAGTTCTTTTACTTGGATATTAAAGAAAATGGTCATTCTGGGTGGTTAAATCACTTGGGGATATCAGGCTCCATCAGACTTTAAATTTGTAAACAGCATGGAAAACGGAATTAGGAAGAACACATACTTGGAAAGACATCCCTGCTCCTTCCTGTCCAGCCTTCAAAGCTTAGGTCACTTTTTCATTCAACAAACACAGGCTGTTATGCTCTAAGAAAACTGAATTAGGAAGAACGCATACTTGGGAAGGCATCCCTGCTTTTCCTGTCCAGCCTTCAAAGCTTAGGTCACTTTTTCATTCAATGAACACAGGCTGTTATGCTCTAATACAACAGCTAATTCAGAAAACACCTTGACTTAGCAGTAATTGTGTTGTAAAAGTAATAACTGCAAAGAGGAAAGGGGGCGGTGCTTGGGGTGGGTTCTCAGCTGGACCTGTGCTGACATTCCCTGGGAGTGATTTTTAA
Source organism: Tarsius wallacei (assembly GCA_963574415.1). Lineage (NCBI taxonomy): Eukaryota > Metazoa > Chordata > Mammalia > Primates > Tarsiidae > Tarsius > Tarsius wallacei. The sequence goes on along the minus strand of CAUYQG010160401.1, from coordinate 15,638 downwards.
ATGCTGATGCCTGGCCTTACTCCTGGGGATTTGGAGTCCAGGCAGGGTCCAGGTGATTCCAATGTGCTGCCGAGGCTGGGAACCTCTGGACTAGGCAGTTTCAAATGTGTAAATCCACATTCTTCCTGCAGGGATTTGAACAATAAAGTGGGGTTTTTTTGTTTTTGTTTTTACAGTAGAAATCTCAGGCTCATGCAAGTTCAAGGCCAGCACCTGAGAGTGGTTCCTTGCTGGCCTTACAATCCCAGCCTCTCTCCCCAGCCCCGGGGCCCTACCTCACCTAAGCCTTGTTGTGGTGTTTATAATAGTGAATCAGATTGTAGGCTTAGAGGCAGAACCAGAGAAAACAGAGGAAGAAAAGGATTTGGCAAAAGAGAGAAATTCGATTAAATTTGTAAAGAGGAGGAATGGGGAGCAAAGGTGCCCTTGGGCTGGGGTCCCAAGAGGGGCATTTTGGGTGAAGGGGCCTGTGGAGAAGGTGCTAGAGCTGTTGCAGCAAGAAGGAGAGGCGGGGACTTTGGCAGCATCGTTGGATATGATGTCCCTTTCTTGGTGTTCAGCATGAGGACCAGAGTCATTGCGACATTCATTTCAGCTGGGCGTGGTGGCTCACGCCTATAATCTCAGCATCTTGGGAAGCTATGACAGGAGGATTGCTTGAGCCTAGGAGTTCGAGACCAGCCTGGGCAACATAGTGAGACCTCGACTCTATAAAAAAAAATGAAAATTAAATTTAAAAAAAAGAGGCTAAGATATTCATTTTGGTGGCTTCCACCAAAAGACAGCAAACCTCTCTTGGGTCCAGGGGCCGTGGGTCCCTGACCCACTCCAGGAAGATCTGTGAGGTCAGCATCTAAGCAGAATCACACAGGTCATGAGCCAATGACCTCGGCTGGAGCCATTCAGCGACAGCCAGCATCATCAGGGCATCGGGCATCTCTTCCAGTTCAGACCCAGAAGAATCAGTTGGATCTGAAGGTCAGTTGAAGGGAGGCTGGGAAGGTTGCTGCCATGGGAGGTGTCTATAACCCAGAAAGTGTCTCCTCATGGAGATTTTTGTTTGGTAAGAAAGCAGGATTTATTAAGAGGACAGAAAAGCTCCCACAGCGGGAGGGGACCCAAGAAGGTTGCCCCATGGAGATGTTTAACCCCTCTGGACACTGGTGAAATCACTGGTAAGATTTCTAGTGTCATAATATGTGTGCATGTGTTTAGTAAGAAAGAGCCCTTATCTTTTGTAGTGTGGAAATAAATGAAGACCTCCCCCCACCCAAAATGAGACAAGCCAAGGCTATTTGTCAGAGCTTGCTGTGGTGAGGGAGTTGGCCACCATTGTCCATGGATGGCAAAATCAAAGGCAGGCCAGGAGTGGAAAGCTTCTAGAGGAGAAAGGAAGACTCTGGGCGCACCCTGTGGAGGCTGCTGGCCGGGGAACCTGGAAGCAGCCCCTTAGAAGGGCATCCTATGGGATCGGGTGGGAGAATGTCTGGATTTCTTTGACTAGTCCTGTTAGAAGCAGAGAAAAAGATTTGAGACACTGGTAGTTATTAATCACGTCCCAGCCATGTGGGTTTGATTGTTACAGGGGTTATTGTTTGGCTTCCTGGACTGCTGATGGAGATGGCCGTCTGATTTCCTGCAAGTCTAACTTACAGCAGGTGGCTTCCTGGCCTGGTTATCGTAGGTAATGGGCTGGCTTCCTGGGTGGGTTGCTCCAGGCTATAGGTTACAGTTTTTATATAAGGTCTGGTTATTGTCACCCTGAATACAGAATTCAGTCTCTCAGTAGATATGGACTAAAACATCTACGGTCTCAAACTCCTGGCCTCAAGTGATCCTCCTACCTCAGCCTCCCAAACACTGGGATTACAGATATGAGTCACAGTGCCCAGCCTGGACTAAAACATTTATGAGTGAAACAAAATGCGAAATGCTGTCTGGGTTTGCTTTACTTTATTTTATTTTATTTTTTGAGTTGGAATCTCACTCTGTCTCCCAGGCTGGAGTGCACTGGTACGCTCATGGCCATCACAGACTCAACCTGCTGGGCTCAACTGATCCTTCCACTTCAGCCTTCCCAGTACCTGGAACTACAGGCATGCGCCACCACACCCAGCTAATTCTTTTATTTATTGTAGAAATGAGGTCTCACCAAATTACCAGGGCTGATCTCGATCCTATGGGCTCAGGCAATCCTCTCACCTCGGCCTCCCAAAGTGCTGGGATTATAGGTGTGAGCCACTGCGCCCAGCCTCGAGGTTTGCTTTAAAATAACCCAGGGACAGAGGGAGTAGGTGAGGGTACAATATGAAACTAGCCTGTCATGAGCTGGTATAGGCTGAAGCAGGCGATGGCTCCATGGGGCATCTCACTGCTTTTGATCATCTTTACACTATTTCATAACAATTAAAAACAAACAAAAGTGCAATTTGCTATCTCTGGTCACCTTAGGACCCCAGCATCCTGTGGACTACCCCTGCCCCTGTGGGTACAGTGACACTTTGATTCCAGTCCCTTCCATGTCTTGAAACATCACAGTGGGTCCTTCAGGAAGGCTTGGCTTAGCACGACTATGGTTACAGCTCCACAGAGCCCCTACATCTTGCAGCCTGTGCCTAGGACTTAGTAGGTGCTCAGAATTGATCTAAATGAATTAGTCCACCAAGCCACCAGCCAACTGATTGAAGGAAGGCTCCTGGCTCCCAAACCCTGACTTGTGCTTAGCTTTATGGGACTGCCAGTGTCCCCATTGGCTGGAAGCTCCTGGGGCATGAAAAGGACACGTCTTTGGCTCTCCTGTGGCACTGTGGAACACTGCATGGCACACAGTAGGTCATTAGGAAGTACTTCAGAAACTAATAGGAAAAGTCTAAAATGGAGATGCATTGGTTAACATCAACAATGTAGAAGAGTTCTGCTTAGGAGGGCAGAGCCAAGGTTAGAAGGAGAAAATCAGGTATTTGTAGGTATCATTTCTACTTGTAAAAAGAGCCATAAAGATTCCCAATCAGCAGGCAACTTAAAGAGTATATTTAATGAGAGGCCTCATCTGGCAGGTGCCGTCTGCAGACAAGGCCATGCACAGCTGAGCCTGACACGCACCCACGTCACTGTTCAGAACCTTTTACTTGACGAGGCCTGACGTCCCTGTGTTTTAGAACCAATGACCCCAACAAGACACCCTTGAAATCACCTCAGTGTGGTCTGAATATGTTGGTAATGAGTGTAAATGACAGCCAGGAGGAATTTCCTCAAATTCCCTCCTCTCTGTTGAATTTTATAAACCTAATAAAAGCTTCTTTATTCTAGAAATAAGCCTTGTCCCGAAAAGCTCATCTTTTGCAGAACATGAGAGAACCACTCTTTCTAAAACCATATTCACCTCTAAAGGCTGGTGACCCTGGAGCTGTAACTGCATGCTCTGACTCCTGCAAGACTGTGGGACCAGTGGGGACTGACACACCAGGGGACAGCTGACCTTGCTAGGCAAGGCGCTTCTTCTCTATCCAGTTGTTGTCATAGGTAAACTCAGGGCTGGGGGTCTGTCTGAGTCATACCCCTCACCTCTGAGAACTGCAGACACAAGAATGGGGTGGCAGTCACAAGTGGCCTGGGGCATGGCCAAGCCAGAAGGGAGGAGGAGAAGGAAGAGGAGGAAGAGGAAGAAAAGGAGGAGGAGGAGGAGGAGGAGGAGGAAATGGCAGCGAATGGAAACAAGAGAGGAGGCAGTTTAGGGAGGCAGAGAGAGGCCACGGCCCTGAGGCCTGGCCACCGCTTCCACCCAGGTCCTGGGAGTCCTGTGTTCCCCTTCAGGGCAGCCCGGTGGATTCCTGCTACTTGACCCCAAGGGTTGGCCATAAGAGCTGTCCCTTCGACCACCATTCACTGGTGGCCTATGAGGCCTGGAAACTCACTTCCAGGTTGTTGGAGGTACAGTGCCCACACAACCATGTGGTAAAGACCTCGCCTGTTGAATGAAGACAAAGATAGGATGAACCAGCTCTCGGCCACAGCCCTGTGGAGACCAGTGGGAGACCCTGAGTTCTCACCCTGGTGGTCGAGCCCTGGGGGGGCCTGGATTAACCATTACACAAAAGAAGCCCCTGTTTAGGGCACCAGGGAAGGGAGTTCCAGGTCCCCACCTCCACCCCAGTGGAGCATGCCCCGAATGCTTTCACTGCCCCACTTGACTTTTGTCAAATGTTTGGTAACTGTCTTTTATCTGTTGTGCTCAACTTTTATCTGCAGTACTGAAAAAAAGAAAGTTTTCTTTGGCATGGTGAGTGACTCAAGTTTTAAAGTTTGGCGTGAAGGTGCTGTCACAAGTGAGAGTAAAGACAGCTGGCTGGGTGTGACTGGCATTTAACTCATCAGCTGATGTGCATGCAGCATCTTGATGCTCCTGATTTTAAGCAACAGAGGGCTGAAGGGGCCCAGTGGTGGCCTTGCTCACATCAGCAGGCCTTGGGCCTGTCTGCAGGCCTCGAGATGACAAGGCAGGGCAGGCCTGCGAAGCACCAGCACACACTTGGTGCCCAACACAAGGGTCCTACTGTTCTCAGCTGTCTCGCCCCACAGCCAAGAGAAAACCTGGGTCTCAGGGAAGGACGCCTGAAAGGACACATGCCTGCTCATCGCCAAAGGGAGTTTTTTAAATTAAAAAAAAAAATTTTTGTTGTTTAATTAGAGGTGCGGGCTTCAGTCTATCACTCAGGCTGCAGTGCAGTGGTGCAATCATGGCTCACTGTAGCCTCGAACTCCTGGGCATAAAGTGATCCTCCCACCTCAGCCTCTTAAGTAGCTGGGACTACAAGGGCATACATACTACTGCAACCAGCCAAAGGGAATTTTGAAGAAATATTTCAAGTTTCCATTTGTAGTAGAGAGAAATAATGGGTCGAGCATGGCGGCTCACTCCTGTAATCCCAGCACTTTGGGAGGCGGAGGAGGGAGGACCTCTAGAGCCCAGGAGTTCAAGATCAGTCTGGGCAACACAGCAAGACCTCATCTCTACTAAAAATAGAAATAATTAGCTGGGCTGGTGGTATACACCTATAGTACCAGCTACTTGGGAGGATGAGGTGGGAGGACCGTTTGAACACAGGAGTCAGAGGATATAGGGAGCTATAATCACGGCACTGCACTCCAGCCTGGGTTGACGGAGTAAGACCCTGTCTAAAAAACAAACAAACAAACAAACAAAACAAATAAAGAAGAGAGAACTAATGTGATCAAGCCCTATATTTTCCTTTAAAAGATTTTGTTCAAATACAGAGCTAGAGGGATTTTAGAAGCAGAATACCCACTCCTCCTGGGATGTACCCTCACGTGTGTGAGAGGGACATAGATGGGGCACTGCCTGGACCAGAGGGTGGGCACTGCGGTAGGGCACCCAGGCAATGGGAAGGAAATGCCCCCAAGGTACAGGGCACAGGGACTTTCCACTCTAGAGACAGCTGGACACTGCCCTTTCAACTCCCAGCCCAGCCCTACACAGCCTGACACAGGCCTCCAGGGACAGCCTCTGCAGGCCCTGCCTCCACATCCTTTACTTGGCTAACCCTAAGAGGAAGAGGAGTAAGCCTGGGTCCTTCCATCTGGACAAAACAGCCTCCCTTGCTCTCTTAATGATCCTTTCTCACCACAAAACCTCCCCTCGGTACCCACTAGGATATGGGCCTAGCCAAGAATTCTTGATGTGGTGGCTCCAGTCTGTAATCCCAGCACTTTGGGAGGCCGACTTGGTGAGACCTCGTCTCTGCAATATATCAAAAAATTAGTCAGACATGGTAGCACCCTCCTGTAGTTCCAGCTACTTGTAAGGTTGATGCTAAAGGATCGCCTGACCCCAGTGGGTTGATGCTGGGGTGGCTGTGAGTGTGCCACTGCACTCCAGCCTGGGTGACAGAGTAAGACTCTGGCTCAAAAAAAAAAAAAAAAGAATTATCTTCTCCCTTCTATCACATCTGGTCTGAATCTCATCTTGCCCCAGCATTTTCTTTTACAGAATCCAAAATGAAATGGGAACTAGCCAAGCAATGGTGAGAGGGAGGTAGGGAGGTGAGCACTGCCACTCTGTCCTTGCCCCTGCCCTGGGACCCATCCTACCTTGGTTTTCTGATAATGCTTCCTGGTTTCAGCAGCCATATAGGAAAATTGTCTTAATACCAAATTTTCCACGCTGAGGAGATTGCTATTCAGATGTTTGCAAAGCCACATTGCCTGAGAAAGGAAGGAAGAAGATTTTAGTAAAAACAAGAACTATAACAATAGCTCCATTAAAATGGCCCAGTCCTTCCCTATTCTACTAGAAAAAGCTGGCCATGGGAAAGCAGAATTCTTCCTGGCTGGAGGAAGGCCACCAAGGTAGACAAACCCATAAAGTACTCCCAGCCCAAGAATCTTGCTTGTATGTCTCTTCTTCAACCAGCACTGATCTTCATGGAGCTGGAAAACCCAAGTGAGCTATGCTTTTAGCTGCCCTTGACATGCCTTTTCAAGCCCTGTGGACACAAATTTTTAATGCAAGGAAAGTCCAGAACAAGAATTGTGGGAACAGGAGCTAAATATGGATCACAATCCACGCTCAATATTCATCTTGTCTTAAAGATTGAGAGATGACATATTCCAGTTAATTGAATGTTTAGTTCATTGATGACTACTTTAAATAGTTTACAAGGGAAGAATACATTTTAAGGAATAATGCAATAAAAAGTTCTTAACACCAAAATTATGTTGATGACCATTTCAGCATCTAGATGATACTGAAGGCCCTTCCAGGTCCCCCGGAATTCTTTCTGTTCTTCCTACTCGGAAATATCAGCAACAATACCAGGAAGGAGCCCTTCTGAGCTCTCTGTTTGGATTTTACTATGTATCATCTTCTCATTGCAAAATGTGATCTGTGTGTCTCCACAGAGCGCTCAGGGACAAGGACAGTAAATCACCAAAAGGCTTGTTGCTGAAACACCAGCTGACAGCTGTCAGGGCCTGGCCTGATCAGGGAGGACACACTCAATCACTTCAGCCAAGATGGACTTGTTGAAAACAATCTGTGCTCTCAATCTGTTCTCCCCAGAAAACTCCTACCAATAACCAGAGAAGAACTAGAATTGGGAACTAGCACTAGAAGAATTAAAACTGGGAATGAAACACAGACGGCCCCAAAATGTCAAATGTCAAAGACAAGGGTTCACCCTCATGTTGAATGACCAGACTCTTCTTGAAGACCTAGCTCAACAAGGTTGTTTGTCTAAATGCAGACTCTGTCATCTTCATTCCCAAAGTCAAAATTACCCAGGGATATCTGTCAACTATGAGTTGTCTCGGCCCTGCCCCAGGAGATTTTGAGGAGGTCAGTCTACGGGGCAGTCCAGGAACCTGTATTTGTCTTTTTTCTTTTTTTTTTTCTGAGTTGGAGTCTCACTCTGTCGCCCAGACTGGAGTGCAGTGGCCGCTGCCGGCCACCGCAGCCTCGACCTGCTGGGCTCCGGCCATCCTTCCGCCTCAGCCTTCCAAGTAGCTGGAACTACAGGCACGTGCTACCACACCTGGCTAATTTTTTGATTTATTGTAGAGATGAGGTCTCACCAAGTTGCCCAGGTGGGTCTCGAACCTGCGGGCACAGGCAATTCACTCACCTCAGCCTCCAGGTGCAGGATTACAGGCTGAGCCACGGAGCCCGGCTGGAACCTGTATTTTTCAAGGCACCCTGGACATACTAATGATGGGTGGGTCTGGGAGTCCCTGGTTTCAGTAAAAGAGTGAGAGTGGTTGGATTCAGGGGTTGACTGCAGAAAGGCTTGGAAGCTGACAGCCTGGTACTGAGGAAAACTAGAGAGACAGACAGAAGGATGGATGGATGATGGACAACAGATGAGTAAGACAGTTATGCTAACTCCAAAAGCATAGCAGACACAGGTTCATTTATACGAGGATCAGCCAACTTGATTCCTTTTTGGAAGAAAGTTAGAGGGAACAGCCTGCCCTTCATACCACCCATGACACCTGCTCACATCAATGACTCAGTCATGGAGGAAGGACTCTCCCATGTTCACTAACCAGGCTTCTAAAAGGCAGAAAGGGCCTCATCTCAGCTGACTGAAAAACAATTTTGTTAGATTAAAAAATATAGTTTATTTAAAAGTAAATTAGAGAGAGAAAGAGAAGGGAGAGGGAAGATTCACTGCCCCAAGGTGGGGGAGGGGGCCAAAGCCAGGAAGCATGGTGACAGCCATAGCTCAAAGAACACATGGCCACACCAGAATCTAGCAAGGCAATAGCCAGATGACTGACATTGTAACATGTTTTTGGCACTTACAAATGGACCTCACAGCTGGGCATGGTGGCTCACACCTGTAATCCCAGCACTTTGGGAGGTTGAGGCGAGAGGATTGCCTGAGCCCGGGAGTTCGAGACCAGCCTGGGCAACTTGGTGAGACTTCATCTCTACAATAAGTCAAAAAATTAGCTGGGTGTGGTGGCGTGCACCTCTAGTTTCAGCTGCTTGAAAGGCTGAGGTGGAAGGATCGCCTGAACCCAGCAGGTCGAGGCTGCAGTGGCCGTGATCGTGCCACTGCATTCCAGCCTGGGCAACAGAGTTATACTTTGACTCCAAAAAAAAAAAAAAAAATGGACCTTAAAGACTGAAGCCATGGATGGAAAACAGCACATCAGCTTCCAGACAGTGTTTCCTCCAGGGAGGGAGAGACAAAAAGGGTGAGCGAAATGGGTCCAGGTTGTTGGATTTTCTTTAAATGAAGGGAGAACAAAGCAAATATGGCAAAATGTTACATGTGTGTAAAATCTGGGAGTTGGAGCCGGGCTCAGTGGCTCAGCCTGTAATCCCACGCCTTGGGAGGTTGAGGTGAGTGGATTGCCTGAGCCCGCGGGTTCGAGACCCGTCTGGGCAACTTGGTGAGGCCTCATCTCTATAACAAATAAATAAAAAATAGCTGGGTGTGGTAGTGCACACCTGTAGTTCCAGCTACTTGGAAGGCTGAGGCGGAAGGATCGCCGGAGCCTAGCAGGTCGAGACTGCGGTGGCCGGGAGTGGCCACTGCACTCCAGTCTGGGTGACAGAGTGAGACTCCAACTCAAAAAAAAAAAAAATCTGGGAGTTGGGTAGATGAATGTCTATGATTTGCTATCGTTGCTTACTTCTCCTAAACTATACCTCCTCTTTAATCTGTTAGTTGGAGCCGGGCTCCGTGGCTCAGCCTGTAATCCCACGCTTTGGGAGGCTGAGGTGAGTGGATTGCCTGAGCCCGTGGGTTCAAGACCCACCTGGGCAACTTGGCGAGACCCCATCTCTACAATAAATCAAAAAATTAGCCGGGCGTGGTAGCACGTGCCTGTAGTTCCAGCTACTTGGAAGGCTGAGGTGGAAGGATCACCGGAGCCCAGCAGGTCAACGCTGCGGTGGCCGGGAGCGGCCACTGCACTCCAGTCTGGGTGACAGAGTGAGACTCCAACTCAAAAAAAAAAAAAAAGAGTGAGGCCAGGTGCAGTGGCTCACGCCTGCAGTGGCTCACGCCTATAATTCCAGCCCTTTGGGAGGCTGAGGTGAGAGGATCGCCTGAGCCCATGGGTTTGAGACCAGCCTGGGTAAACTTGGCAAGACCTCATGTCTACAATAAATCAAAAAATTAGTTAGGAATGGTGGTGTGTCCCGGTAGTTTCGGCTACTTGGAATGCTGAGGCAGAAGGATCACCTGAGCTCAGCAGATTGAGGTTGCGGTGGTCGTGAGTGTGTCACTGCACTCCAGCCTTGGCGACAGAGTGAGACTCCAACTCAAAAAAAATATATTAAGAGTAAATTATTAAGATTTCATACTAAAGTCTATGAAAGATGTGTGCTGTTTGACCTGACATTTATAGTTCTAGAAATTTAACCTAAGACATAATTAATAGTGTGCCAAGATCATGTACATGCAGGTCTGAAAAAACCCTGGAAGATGTATCCAGGGATGTTAAAGTAGTGCTTATCTCTGGCTGGTTGGGGAATTATATTTTTGGTATTTTGCATTTCTAGGTTTTCTCCTATGGACACACACTACCGTTTGTAAGAAGAAAATAATGAGAAGGAAAGCACAGTTATGCTACAAATTCAGAGGCACAGTCTCATTCCAGCTCTGGAGGATAAATGAGATATTACAGCATGACAACACTTAACATGATACACTTACTATAGTTGTTTTCCCCGAGGCGGGTGGACCTAATATTACAATCTTCGGCACTGTGGAATAAAAAGATTTGAATGTCACCACTCAATATGACAAAGTAGCCTCCCATGTCTACGGTACTCAGGGTGTACTTATTTCTTTCCTCCCAGATTTCATTTTCTGCCAGTGACACGGCCATTTGTAACCCGGTGTCTCAGAGACGCTCTTGCCATGGAACACATTCTCTGTGTTTAGAGAGGTAAGTGATCACTGAGATGGTTTACTCTTCTATTTCCAAGGGGACGTGGACAGGGTAACTTGTTTGCCAAACTAATAAATATCAACAACAATTGGGATTTCAAACACCATAAAGCATTTTAAACAGAGACTTTGTCTCAGGGACACTCTCTCAAACAAAGCTGTATTTTATGTAAATTGACCTTCGGAGCTTTTTTTATGTTTATGCCTTTTTATTTAGCAAATTGTATTCCCCATCATTTCACAGAAGCAAGTAATAGGGAAAGCCTAGGGTGTCTGGCCCAGATTTATAAAACCCAAGAAAGGAAAGTCTTTGTTTTAAAATATGGACATTTCTATGCAAATGGAAAAAACTGGCAGGTTGTTATAGTCCTGGCTCTAAAATGTTCTTGGTCCCACATAATTCCTAGAGCAGCTACTAGACTCCTGAGTGGGTGCTGGCAACTGGAAAAAAGATGACTGCCATCTTTTTGGAGTTGGAAGGTGTGCGCACTTGGGTTGCAACAAAGGAAACTGGTGTGGTGTCTGGACAGAATCTGTGCTAATTGCCCACTGACTGCCATCTTATGTCACTTCCCTCACTACTTATAGGGAGCAGACAACCTTAGCCTGGCCCCTGACCTGAGGAGACAGTTGGAACAGTTCACTCCAGTTTGCATAAGCTTCAAGGTCTATATTGTAGAGCTATTCCTACCAGGCCACCGGGCAGAAGTCTCATCTGAGTACAGGAGGGAGGTGTGTGGCCTTCTAGTTTGGGGACAGAGACAGTGTCCTTCCAGCTGAACGATTTAATGATCAGCATATCTACACCAGTCTGGATGCTCTGGTTTAAAGAGATCTTTGCCCAAACTCATGGCACTTCTCATTTTTGGAGAAAGAGTTCAAGGACAACGGTTCCTGGTGACAAGTTAGTGAGAAACTGCATCAGGTGAGAACTGCAAGTGAGTCTGTCATTCTCTTTGCCCCGGTCTCTGGCAAGGGAACTACTCTCTCCTCAAAAATATGAAGGGTTGGACACACACATCCTGGCTTTCTGCTGCTTCTTTGGACTTATATGTCCCTAACTGCTTTGGGGTCCCTGTTGTTTTCTACATTCCATACCTTTATCAATGTGATCCACCAGCCACCTGCTATGTGAAACATAGGTAACACGCTTCTTCAAAGCCCACTGCCCTTACTGTTGGCATGATGGGAGCCAAGGGGCATCGCAGGCAGGAGGCCCTGGAGAAAGCAGTCCCAGAGACCCTCCTCCAGCCTGAGAAAACCACAGTGGACACTTTTCTCTCCAAGTCAGGTTTGGACTACGGTCCTTCCTGCCCCCACAGTACGGTGGACACAGCTCCCTCATTCTTTTGGCCAAAGGTCTCTGTATCCCTTTAAGTCCCTTTGGACCCTAAGAGGCACAGCCTCCACAGAAGACTGGGAGGTGTCCTGGTCACCCTAACAGCCTTCTCCTTCAGAGTCCCTTCCAGCTGGGGATCTGGGGAATCACCTGGGAGCCCCAGACAACCCTCTCCTCTGCTCTAGGAAGCCTTGGACTTTCTCACCCTTTCTGTGGCTGTCCTTTCCACACACCTGCCTCACCTCCTGCCACTTCCCATCAGGAACAGCCTCCTCGCCCCAATCTACCCAGCTCTCCCCAGGCTCCCACTGTCTCTTCAATCTCTGAGATTCTTGCTCTCACACCCTTTGGAGGCTCATGATAAGCGGCTTCCGTTGCTGCCTTCCAGCTCAGTGAGTTTCACCCCACTGCTAGAAGCTGGTAGTGTTGCTGTTCCCCACAGCATGGCAAGCTCCCCAGGGCAGGGACCAAGGCTCTTTCTCCAGTGCTGTCCCTGCGGCAGCCAGAACTGCAAAGAGCCCCACACATAGTGGCCTTCGGGGCTTTCCCCATCTCCTTCGGTGGTCACTGAGTGTCTGTCACCATCACTGCTGTCTTACAAAGGGCTCCTCTGCCAGTCAGCATTCTCGAGTATAAGCTGCAGGAACCAGATGTGACTGAGTTAAGAAGAGAAAGGGTTTATTCCAAGACAGTGTGGCTCATGGACTCCTGCACAGGCCGGGGAGCCAGGCCCAGGGCTAGCCCACCAGGCACCATACAAGTAAGGCCACCAAGTGTGATGCCACTGACATATGTGGGCCATGGAGCTGCCATCAACCCTGCTGCCCTTCCACCCAGAAACCAAGCCCCACGTCGCTGCCAGGGAAGTTCCCAGGCTACAACCCAGGGTCTGGGCTCACCTGGCTAGTGAAGCTCAGGTCACAGACTCAGGCCCTGACTGTCATGGGAAGGCATTTCCAGTTTTAGGAGCGGGAGCCAGGGCAGGGATCCAGCAGCCTATTTTTTGCTCTAGGCCTGTAACCTGAAGCAAAGTCTTCCAGGGCCTGCCTCCTGGGCGAGAGAAGCCACAGCAGGTGGGGACACAGCTTGCAGGACAAGTCTGGAAATAACTTGGAGTCACGTGGTCAGGTGAGAGTATGAGGTGAGATCAGAGCCAAGGTGCCTGGGGAGGTTTAGGGGGAGGGGCTGCAGGGAAGGTGGCCAAGGGTGGAGGGGCCTCATGCCACATGGCAGAGGGCTCCCTAGGACCATGCGGAGAGCACCTGCCTTGCCAAAGCCACGTAAGGAAGCAGAGGGGAACCTGGGTCCCCTCGTGCACCCCTCCCTCGCCTGCCACCTCTCCAGGGCTCTGACCGCAAGCCCTACTGAAGTTCCTTGGAGCACAGACCAAACTCAACTGGGCTCCAGAAGCCCGAGGGGATGGGGGCCCCCGGCTCAACAAGGGCATTTGGGAAAGGAGTCTGACTCCCGAGTTACACCGCTGTCTTGACAGTTACCAGGCTGGAAGGCTGCAGGGGAAACCCCCCTTCCGGGTTCCTGTAAGTGGCACCCAAATTGTACACATCTAGGAAAATACTTTAAAAGGGGAACATCCACGGCCTTTCTCCCACCTAATTTCTTGCACACATTTATGTGATTAATTTCAGCTTCTTAAAATCTAACACCTTGAAACTCCAGCCCTGCTCATGAGTAATTATTTATAAACAGTGTCATAAAAGGCTGCTTGGCTGCCAAGAGTAATCAACTTCTTCCAACGACTTCAAAGGAAATCAAAAAACCTTTCCATCCACAGATCCTTTTGAGGTTTAACTAGGAGCATGATTTAAAATTCACAAGAAAACCCTTAGGTATTGGAGCTCTAATACACAGCTTTCTTGGACAAACGTTTGATAAAAAACGAAACATACCATTATACACACCATCGCCTGCTTTAATATTGCCCAGGGCTACTGTAAATGCTCACTTTGTACTAAAATCTGCTTTTCTCGCGGCAAAGGGGCTGCCAGCCCATGTGCCGGGGCTCCCTTCGAGCCCTAGTGCACTTGCTCGCCAGGATGAGTCCACAGCCCTCTCTCCCTCTACACCAGTCTCTGGCCATGTCGCCATGTGTCCTAGTTAACCCCGTGCCCAGTAAGAAGAAGGGGTGAGGTCCTGGCTCCAGTTAGCACAGGTGGTGGCGTGGCTAGAAGGGGCCTGACCATCTGATGCACTAGCTCAGGGGAACAGAACACTCGCTGGGTGTCCCGGGACCCCTCCAAGCCTCCTGCACTCTTCCAGAACTGATTCCAGGCTTCTCCCCACCCCTAGAAAAGTCACAAAGCAAGGTGGTCTCCCCTGCCATCCCACTCCTCCCCGTTTTTGCTTTGCTTGTCTGTGGAGGCTTGGGCAAGGGGAAGGATGGTCCACCAATATCCCAACAATGTCTTACTGATGTCCCTCCTCTCTTCATCTCAGTTGTTGGGACTTGAGCCAAAAAACAAAGTGGTCCCAACATCAAGAAAGCTGCTAACCAAGGCCTGGGAGTGGGGGCTGGAAGGCCGTGGGGAACAAATGAACTCCCTGAAATAGTAGTTATTGATATCCAAGGGCTCTACTCCCTGAGAGAGCATCTGGGCCAAAAAGCTTGACTCCGGCTATTCACCCAGCCCTCAACTAGAAAGAAATGAGGGAGGTCTGGATTCTCGGGTCCTGCCTGAGAACCAGCAAACATGGAGAAAGCAGTGGCAGCTTCACAGGGGTACAGCCTCCGGAAAGCCCTGAGACCTCAAAATGAAGGGAAAGAGGTACGAGGAGGGAACGGAGGAAGGAGGCGGCAGAGGTGCGGCCAGCTGACATCAGCAGCACTGCATCCAGAAAGATGATGTTTAAATTTTAACATCCTGATGAAGTGGATCGTTTGACATTGAAAATTAAATCTGTACTCAGAGGAGCAAGATCAAAATATAAAGAGAAGATGAAATCTGCCTCAAATTGCAGGCTCTTGAATTTCTAGGCTGAGGGACTAGCTAAGCCTTGAAGTTAGCAGTTTAAGTACACAGACCAGGCATGGTGGCTCATGCCCGTAATCCTAGCACTTTAGGAAGCTGAGGCAGGAGGATAACTTGAGGCCAGGAGTTCAAGACCAGCCTGGGCAACATAGCAAAATCCCATTTCTAAAAAAAAAAAAAAAAAAAATTAACAAATAAACGAGTACAATGCGTGGCACACATGCCCCAAGCAGGATTTTCAAGCTAACAGTAGAAACTACCAGTGCAACCTAATTTATCAGAGTTCAAATGGTTACGTGTCGTTATCAAGCAAAATTATTATTATTTTTTTTTTAGAGACAGAGTCTCGCTTTGTTACCCAGGCTGTAGTACAGTGCGGTGTTGTGATCATAGCTCACTGCAGCCTCGAGCTCCTGGGCTCAAGTGATCATCCTGCCTCAGCCTCCTGAGTAGTTGGGACTACAAGTGTGAGCCACCATGCCATGCTTCCACACAGTTTTTAAATTTAGAAAAACCTCATTCAGTTATTCAGAGGAAGTGCAACGTCACATCCCCTGATGCCCCCAACCCATGAGAGTGTCAGGGGTTTGCTGTTCTTTCAGCAACCGTGGACCAGGCTGGGGCTTGACGGCCTCCATCTAGGTTAATAAACGAGAAAATGGAGGTTAGAGAGAGCAACATCCTCTCACTTTTTCTTCACATTTTGAGGGAGGCGGTTTGAAGATCAGTGAGAAGGACCCCTGGCGGTGGAGGGCAGGACAGGGCACTGCATGGCAGCTTCTGCTCACACCAGGTGGACTTTTAATTTTGCTTCACTTTGGTTTTACTTTCCTTTTACCTTAGCTTTTGCTTTGCTTTCCCTTTGTTGCCCGTTATTTCTTTGGTGGT